>OU026154.1:54609122-54776150 GCA_907269105.1 Volucella inanis | reverse complement strand
TGGGATGCTAACCATGGAGTGAAATAACCGAAGTGTTAGAATATCTTTCTTTTCGTTCTCCCCAATTCCAAAAAAAACTGAGCACATACATATATTCATATCCACTTAGGGTTAAGTTCTTATAGAAAAAGTATACAAAAAGCTGGCAATTCAATCAGGTAGGTAGTTAAACGAATAAAACGTAGGTGTGGTAAATGGTTTTTGACAATATTGATTTATAAGTATTGGTAAGTAGTAAAATTGTAGTATAATGAGAGCATTAGATGAAATGTTTAGATTCATGTATGAAAAATTAAAACTTTATATATTGTAACGAGTGAATTTACAAAATAAATCTTCATTTAACAGGTGAATTTTACAAAATATCCAAGAAAAAAAAGAAGAATTTAGGACCTCTCAACAGTACTGCACCAAAGACCAAGGAAGACTCTACTGCTTCCGCCATCCACTCGATTTTTGACTTTCCTTTCTTATTCCAGCCAGCCCCGAATACCAACTGAATATAACACTCAATGCCACGTCCACAGTTTCAGGTCAAAATTAACACTATCCATCTGCACACATACCCCTATCATGATTAATACTGACCTCAGTGAGACATAATATCACTAGGATAACATTTCCTTCATCGTCTTTGTTTTTATGCTCCCCAGAGTAGGTCAATTCAAAACCAACTCATGACGAATGTAAACAGATCTATACCTCTATGACTCAACGAGAGTAAACAAGTCCGAGTCGACGAACGAGCGGATGACGACACTATTGTAATTAGAGCTGGAAACATTTTTAAGCGCGGCTGGGGATCAACGATCCAAAGGCAATCTGAGAAAATAAAATCAATTAAAAGAAACAAAACAAATATAAGAAAACTTATTGTGAACAGCGATAGACATAGCAAAATTTATCCATTCCTACATTCACGAGGGATATGTTTGTTATTATTTCATTAGAATATTAGGGTATGTGTGTTTTGGGATGCTGGTCTTATATTACCATTGGCGGAATGTTGTCTTATGGACGTTTCAATATTGCTATTACCGTCTGGTTTCTGATGACGCGGGTCTTGCCATTACCATAGAGTAGGATGTGTTTGTTTATCAGGTAGGATCAAAAGCTGTACTGATTTTAGTTCCTCATCTGACGTGAGTCATTTTGTTGAAGTCGGGAAAGATATTCGGACTTCCATATTTAATAAAACCCTTGTTGGGCAATTTGCAAAAGATGCCGTCTATCAAGTGGGTCTTGTTATGTTCATCAGCGTACCAATGAGGAAACGTATAGCCGTTAGGATCGACACCCAACCATAGTGTGATGCAGTTGGAGGATTGAAGTGCCACTTATTTCCATTTATCTGCAGTTGTTTGGCGATGTAATAAGTTCTTTGCTGTGTTTTTTCAGTGTCCAACATCTTAGCAGCTCCTTGGAAGTTCGTGCCACAGTCCCTGTATGGGTTTCCTATATTCAGTTTTCGTCGCTGATAAGCGAGAGGCTCGCAATTCATTTCCATTACCAACCATGTCAATTTTGGAAATTCGTGCTACTGTAGCTCGTACTAGTTGCTGTAGTGCTGTAAACGTGTATAAAAGTACATTGGGCTTAAAGTAGTTGACGCGAATGAAAAATACAACACTTATTATGAGGTACTCAGATGCAATAAACTCATTTTTGGACTTAGAAGCTTTTAATGGTTTCGTTTCCAAGTTTGTGTTGGATATTCTGTCTGCTGCATACGGTTGTTTCTCTAGTTGTTCAGAAGGGAAAGGGTGATGACTGCACGTCATCTGGTGCCAATGTGAGACTGTTAGCCACTAAATCTAACCTCCACAAAAAATCATCCTCCTTGTGGCTGCACTCGTTTTATGGATGTATGTATGTGTGAGTGGTAGTGTGAGGGTTTGCCTGGGTGTGGATGAGGCGTTTCAGTGTAAGCATCGGTAAGAGAGATTGTGTGTGAAAATTTACGTGTTTGTAAATGAATGTAGCTGAGGGAGCGAATGGATTAAATTACGTATGTGTAATGCATGCGGGCATGAAAACAGATGTTCGTTTTGGTTAAGGTCTATAAGTAAGTTTCAACGTTTGTGTCCCTTTGCTGCGTTAAAATGTGTATCGGTTATCGCTAAATGGTACTACAGTTGCATGTTTCCCGCTGGAGCCTCGTTTGTTCTGCGTTCATTTGCGTAGTGATGTATGTGTTTAAATTGCTTGCTTACATTGCTTTGTTTTAGATGATGGCCGGATGCTGTCCCCTTACATTCGCTGAGTTGTTTCGTGCGTTTTTATTACTCCTTTCTCGCTCTAGGCGTCTTAGATCTTGGAGTATATTTCGCGCATAGAAGCTCACCGTATTCCACTTATTTTTCGATTCTAACATGTGACGTACTATTATCTCGGAAGTTAAAACTGTGTAGATATGACCTGAAAAAGCCTTCTCTGTGTTGTGTCATGTGTTTAGAACTTTGGAAACATGCTTGATGTTTATCCAAGTTTCGATAGTTGCAACAAGGCCAAAAGTCCGTCGCTCTTTTAACGAGAGACGGCATTTTAGAGTGAGCACATTGGTTGCTTTTCCTTTTCCACTTGTAATAAATGTGGCTCCCGTTTTGTGTTCAGCCAGTTCTAAAGACTTTATTTGGAGATGTGCAGCTGTGGCTTTTGAAAACAGCAAATTTGTGAATATTATTTCATCGTTTATTCCTCGAATATACATGGTTTACACCTTTTCGGACAAATCCCAAAACCCGTGGATTCTAATCCGAAACTCGTCGGTGAAACGTATCCAGAGCGGTATCTCGATGTCATTAAGATACCATTCAGCCATCAAGTAATGCCATGTCGCTATAATGGAGTTTGAGGGTTCACGTTTGAAGCTCCTTCCAGGTATCTTTCATCAGGATTTTGACGAGGATGACGTTATGACATATTCACCCTATTATCCATTTAGTTCCGGCAGAGTTAGTGTGAAGGAAAATTTAAAATTTTCAGGATACTACTGGATCCTTAAGGTTTTCATTGCGTTCGTTGAATAATAGCGGCGCCTTTAGTTTCCTATCTGTGGACTGGCTTCTAACATCGCCTGAGTATTGCAAGCCCATTTCATTAACCAGTCTCTACGTTTCAATATAAGTTGTGGTTGCATTTCAAGAGCTTAGTAAATAAGTGTAGTAAATGAATCCTTATGAATGACATCGTTTATGTAGAAGTTCTTCTTCGTAATTTTTCATCGCAGCAAATAAACTTCTTGTTCGCCTGTACCTAGTTTTTGTAGGGTACGAACCGTTAAATATTGTGCCACAGCATTGCCGAAGGTGACGGCAATGTGCATTCAAATCTTTCCCATTTTTGTAACTCCACAAAATGAGTTGGTAGATGAAATCTTTGTAAGTACCTAAATCTGCCTAAACATTTTATTAATGTCAGCTATAAATACAGAAAATATAAGGTTTCTGAATCGAGTCATATGATCAAATATGTCGTCTTGCAATCTAAGACCAATCAGCAGATGGTCGCCTAGAAACGTACTATTTGAAGTTTAACATGACTCGTCAAGTATAATTCTCATCTTGGTGGTGGTACTGGATTCCTTTATCATTGCGTGGTGGGGAACGGAGTAGTGAACAAGTTCCCAAAATATAAGCGGAATTTGTTCTATTATATATCCTTACTTTTGCTAGGAATATTTGACGGAAACACCGGCAGACGGTAGCTATCCCAGCTCAGTCATTTTAGCCATAGAAGTACATGGCACTCCCTTGATTACATCATCAAGAATGATGGATGGATAGATTTCTGTGCCAAGTAGAACATTGATTGCACTTCGTTCGCACAATGCGGGACCAGCAAATTCAAGGTGGATATGATTTCAGCTTGTGCACTGGACACTCTTCATCGGCAGATCCGCTTTGACTTTAAGCAGAACCAAAGCATTCATTTAGCGTAACAATTACGCCTGGCCAACGGTTGTGAAAACCTTGTTTGATTATGACGCCTTATTGGTGGAGCATGTTGGTGGCCTTAACGTTTCCATCTGTGAATTTTGAGCTAAAGAGGCAGTTAAGCTTGCATTGTGTTGGCTGGTTCATTAAGATACAACAATGAATGATGCTTTTGCTGAAATCTAAAACACGTGAATGTGCTTTTGCAAGTTTGGGTAGAAAGCGCACTGGATGGATAATTTGACTATGTCATATACCCACATATAATTCAATGCTTGAAACTTAAATTAGACATTTTTGACGACACCGAATATGTGGTCGTTGTAACGTAGATTATCACTGACAGCGAGAATGGAAAGTTTTTCGGTTTTAACGATGCAAGTCCCATTCATGAACAATGGCTGGGTGTCTGCTTTAATGACAGCAGACAGCATACAGCATTATGTTTTGAAAGCATTAAATTCTACCCCGTTAGTTATTCGCCAATAAGGTGTGCTGTTCATACAGAATTTTATGAGCTTAACATTAAACATTCTACAGCCGAAGAGCAGTGACGTGAGTCAGGGAACGAATACGAAACGCAGAAAATACTGTCGTCCGCAAGGGAATATATTGGATTAGAAAAAGCAGACAAGAGATCATTGATGAAAATTGAAAAGAGTGTCGGAGACAGAACGGCGCCCTGGGGGCCACCAGCATTTATTTTGTGGATATCAGAAATCATCTAAGACAACTTAAACTGAACGTTCCGGAAAGTACTTTCTAACTTATTGAAGAAGAAACTAGTTGATCAAATGCCTTAGAAAGATCAAGTGCAACTTACTGCTTTCGCCAGATTGATGTACACTTTGGTTCCACTCTGCGGTGAGACATGCTATCAGATAACCCGTGGATCTTTTACTACGAAAACGAACGGGATTAAAAGGGAGTGATCTCTGAGACGTAACTCCTCCCGCATACGATTCTGCTCCGAAGAATCAATGTTCTGAACCTTTATTTTAACATTTGTGTGATCTTTATTTTTCCCCTTAAAAATAATGATTACGATTGCAATTATGATTATAAATATTGTTACAGAGTTTGCATATTCATAAATTGTTTTTCCGTTCTTTAATTCTTCTATTAATTTTCTGTTTTCTACATTTTTTATATGTAATTCTTGTGTTTACTGCAATATTTTCAATTGTTACATTGTTAAAATTTGGTATAATAAAATTATCATATGTTATAAAATTCTCATATTTAATGCTATTTATTTCAATTTCACAATTTTCAAACCGTATTATATTATTACCTATGAGACTTATGCTAAATTTATGACAATTTTGTTTAAAGTGTGTATATGAAATATATTTGGTTATTATAATATTATTACTTAACTGTTTAATTACTACATCTTTGATTTCCTTAAAGCTACATGACGCATTTTGTTTGAACAAATTTAACATACAACTGTCTTTTAATGGTTTTAAATTCTTAATATGAATTGTTCCATTTACATCTTGGTAATTATTCTCATTATTTGTTATAAATGTGTTAAAAGGCGAAATAAGTTCTAGTTTATTTTTGTTTGGTATTGGTTCTATTATTATTCTGTAAAATTTTACATTTGAGTATTGGGGTATCATTACAACGAATATTATTTCACTATCATATATTATAACAGAACTCTTTATATTTGATAATTTCATTATTGTTTATCTTCTGGCAGTAATAGATCTCTTCCTAAAAATCCTAATTGACTTGCTAGAAAATTTTCTTTGACTTTTCCTACCTGTTCCTTTAGGAGCTGTATTTCATATTGTATTTGAAATACCTGCTGCATATGTACGATTTCTGAGAACTCTCTGTTGATTGTATTTCCTAAATCTTGTAACTTTGATTTCTAATTGCTGTCTGTTAAAATGTCTTGTAATGTTTTCTATAGCTTCATCGAAATGGTAATTAATGTTGATTTCTTCGTTAAGTCCATTAATTAAGTAATGAATACTTCTTGCTTTGACTTCAAGACTTTTTCTTATTTCTTGTTCGTCGTCTTAGTCCATTGTTCCTACTAGGTATTTTAAACCCTTTCCGACAATATTGACTAGTCCCCTTCTGACTTCATACCTATTCCTATACGAAATGTTTTCTATATCCTGTGCCAAAAGTTTAAAGCTATGCATTAAGGTCGGGTATTCATTTTTATTATTTAATTTGTTAATGTTATGTTCAATAATGTCTAAATTTTCAGTCCATGATGTTAGGTTAACACAGTGAAGTAGTTTCGTGTATCTTTTTATTACTTGGAGCTGTTCCTCTCTTATCGTCACGTATCCTTGTCCATTAATTAAGTCTTGTACGTCAATTTTTTGTCCATGTATGATGTGTTGTGTTAAAAATATTTTTTTTTGTTCACTTTTTATTTTTGTTCAACAATTTTATTATCTTTTTATTTTCTTATTTGTATTTTTCACTTTTAGTGGCGTTTTTCGTCCTTAAACGGATCTTTTCACCTTGTTCTTATATTTTTTCACTTTTTGGCTGCGTTTTCGTCCTTAAACGGATCTTTTCATCTTATTTTATTTATTTCACTTTTAGCGGCATTTTCGTTCTTAAACGGATCTTTTTGCCTTTTTTATTTATTTCTCCTTGAACGGAGTTACATTTATTTCACTTTTACTGGCGTTTTCGTTCTTAAACGGATCTTTTCACCTTTTTTTATTTATTTCTCCTTGAACGGAGTTACATTTATTTCTCCTTGATCGGAGGACCGACTGCGCCAGTTATGGAAGCAAACACCGGTTTGTTTAAAAAAAAAACTTTATTATATCCGAACTTCCACTTAAAAACTAAACTAGCATATCATTTGTTACCTATTCTTATACCTACACTTTTGCAAACGTAATGATTATTTCGTCGGAAAAGAATTTGTCTGCTCTTGGCTTGTCACTTGATTCCAAGCGCGTGTACTGATTGTGCACTATGGAGTGCAAAGTGTATGGAGTATGCGTGATCATTCACCTGAGTAAGCAGACAGCTGATGCATATTTGGATGGTGGGATTGGGAAGATGGCGAAGTAACGGGAAAAAGGGGGAGGTGGTGGCTTCTGTCATTCAATGCCTTCATCATTGGTTAGATTGGCAAGAGGAGGTGGGGAGACTAACGAAATTAAAAGGGAGTGATCTCTGAGACGTAATTCAACAACTTTTACTACCTTTGAGATTTTGTAGCATTTTTGATTCAGTTTTCGGTCGTATTGAAATTTTACACGTTTGAGAAAGACGTTGCAGTCATTCCTGTTGTTTCAACTTTTTTCGATTTTCCTCTGTTGGGTGGGTCTTATAGGACCGAAAAAACATTTCCCTACCCCTGACAACATAACGGCCAGTTAAAATTTCTAAAGAAGCTTTTAAGTTCGCTCAAATTGGCTTTCTCGTATACTCATGCGGTTTTCTTAGGAATCTTTTCTCTAATTGTGTAGAAGTATATGAGAAATAAGCAAATATGGCACAATGGTCCGACCAGGATATAGCGTGTAGCAGTTTGACCTTTCCATTGGCAGGGTAAGAAGTTGAATAGAAGTACAGATACAGGAATATAATTCTTTGTATGGTGTCAAAAAGCACATCAAACTCGTTAAAAGTCGAATTGCTGTCTAGTTTAGGGCTTCTGTACATAAAGTAGTAGTAGGTAATTTGCTTACGTAAATGGAATTTTAGCTACATTCAATTGAATTCCGGATTGGAACATGGACTACATTGTGGTGGACTTTGGTAAGCTACATCATTCCGAAAGGTGAGAGAAGAAGCAATTTGTTTTAGGGGCTATGAATATGGATACATTACTTACATTTTTTATGTTAATATAATATTTGTTAAAATTAAGCTAAAGTAAAGGAAGGAAGGAAGACAAACAAATCAGAGTGATTTGAGAGGTTTTGATATACCTCCAGGTCCACATATAACATTATGCTTTGAGGTAATATTATAATATTATGTATAAATCGAAAGATATTTTTTTTATTTTTTATTGTTTTTTTTTTTCTTAAATGAATATAATATTGATAAGATCACATACATGATATTAAAAGATACGAAGATATTATAAGAAATATAGTGTGGTGACATTCTATGTATAATCTATAACAATTAGTCCTACACTTCCTACACCTACACTAAGATTACAAGTGTAAGGCGGGGTGGCCAAATTATAAGATTAAAGTAAACAATACAATCAGTTTATTTCAAAAATAAGGAAAGAAAATGCAGTATCAAACATTATTAAAATAGAAAAATAATAAGTTTCAAGATAAAAATATTAGATGAAAACTATGTAAAAATATGTATATAAATAAAAAAAAAACTAAAAAAAATTTAAATCAGAATGCCTTAAGTAATTGCTTCTGCACCAACATAGTTGTAGTTAAAAAGCCAATTTTTAACATATCTTGTGAAAATTCCGGGAGCTTATTAAATGTACGAAATACGGAGACAGGAAAGAAACTAAGAAATTTCGTAGTACGGGATGGGGGTATAGATACTAGGTAGGCAAAGTTTCCACGCAAATTAAAATTAGAGATTAGACTAAAATTCCTATAACCTGACTTCATAAAAAAAATGTTCAATACCCTAAAACAATAAAGGTTACGCACTGGAAGAATTTTCAGGTCAACAAATAAGGGAAAACTAGGGTATTTAACAGTTTTTCGGCAAAATATACAAATAGCACTTTTCTGAAATACCAAAAGAGGATTCATTTTGTTTAGATAAATTCCGCCCCAACAGGCAATCCCCTACTGTAATTTAAAGGTAAATATGGAGTAATAAATAGTTGTTAAGAGGAAAGAAGAGCATACAATTCGTAAGTAGTGAAAGTGTCTAAGTGTAGAAAGAAGATATTTCCTCAAATATTCGATGTGGGTGGTAAAACTTATATTAGAATTAATAAGAAGGCCAAAGTATTTAAAATTATCTACTTTCTCTATAAGAAAGCAGCCATTGCTGCAGTTCTGAATACTATTAAATGTTGAAGAACTTCTATAGACGCAGTCGATATTATTCAATAAGTATCTTTGACACTCTGGTGCGCGAAAGTAAAACTTTGGTTCAAAATTTTGCATTGCTGCCGAACTAAAAAACATAATTTTGCTCTTGAAGCAAATAATTAATTTATGCATTGCAAACCAGCTTCTCAACAAGTCTAAGTCACAATTGACATCAGCAACAAGATCCAAAAGGTTGCTTGCACCATAAGAAAAGCATATGTCATCAGCGAAAGCAATATGATTCCCTTTGAACTCGATTGAGAACAACGAATTTATGTAGACCAGAAACAGTATGGGGCCTAACACAGATCCCTGAGCAACAATTACATCAAAGAATTTTACTTCGCTAGTAACATCATCTAATTTTCTTAAGGTAGGGAATCAAACCATTCAAGCACATAGCCACGAAAACCTGTTTTTTTTTCTAATTTATTCAAAAGAATATTGTGATTGAACATGCCGAACGCTTTAGTGATGTCAACAAATAGACCAGCTGTATGCTTCTTTTTATTAAGGTTAGACATTATATTAGAACAGAATTGAAGCAACGCATCTTCTAATGATTTACCTTTGAGAAAGCCAAATTGGAGTGGGCTAAAATAGTCACTTTTATCGAAAAAGTCAACAAATCTATTCTTCATAAGTTTCTCGAAAATTTTACCCACAACTGGAAGCATTGAAATAGATCTATAATTGCACAATTCAGAAACAGAACTTTTTTTGTATAAGGGCATAACTTCAGCACATTTCAATTAATCAAGAAAAATCCCTGAAAAAACACAACGATTAAAGATTATTACTAATACATTTACAATATAGTATGCAATTATTTTAAGAACTGTACTAGAGATACCATTACCACCACTAGAGTTCGAATTCTTTAGAGTTCCAACGGCTTTCAAAACTTCGAGAAGAGATATAGGTTTGAAAACAAAACTATGTTCTAGTTTCGTTCAACACTCCTGACACTAGTCGTGCAGAGGTTGCAAACAGGATAGACTAGAGCTGATTGTAAATCGCTAGCTACACCTGTGTAATATTCATTAAATGCATTAGCAATTCTTAGCCTGTTAGTGATAATGGAATTATTAATACACAAAGAACTAGGCATTTTCTTCGATGGTTTTTTTTCCAAGCATATTATTAACAATTCTCCATTTATTTTTCAAATTTCCTTATATGAAGAAGATAGCGAGAAGCATTTGCGAAGGATCTCATTAAGGTAGCAAATAAAAACGGAGTACATAGATGACGGATCACTGCAGGAATACACTTCATCCCACAATTCGTAAAAAAGAACACGTTTTAGTTAGCTGAAATTAATTTTCGAAACTTTATTGGACAAATTAGGCGTTTTAATTTTTTTTCTTTTGATAGAAGAATACTTAATCCTGTCATATAATGGTCCGTAATGTTTATATATGGTCCAAGCATCTTCCGGAAGCAGTTCTAGTAGGCTCATTAATGCAACTTTCAAAACCATGAGTTGCTAATAGGATCAAATAACTTGCAATTGTTTTACTAGATTTTAAAATATTTATATTGAAATCATCTAAAACAATTATGTTTCTAGCTCTTTTTTTTTTTTAGGTAAGTGGAAAACTTCAACAAAATTTGAAATACTAAATTTATGAAGCCTGTATACACATAAAAAAGTAAATACTACATTGTTAATTTCAATAGAAAGCTTTAAAGCGTCAGCACTTAAAAAGTCTACACATAAAAATTCAATTGTTGTGAAGCCTTCCCTCACAAAACATCCAACACCACCTGCAACATAACTATCATTTGGATTAGCAAGGAAATTAAATCCAGGAATAATAAAGTCTTTCTTTTCGAAGTTATAAATCCATATTTCATATTCAAACACAATATCCGGGACACACAATAATGAATCAATGTGTGCGACAAGTATCGCAAAATTTTCTCACATTCTGATGAACAATAAATAATTTGTTATTAGAGAAGAAATTATTATTAAAAACGTTATCAAGGATAAAACTGGTAGGTTGAAGAGCGGAAAAGTTATTGATTAAACGCTTACATCATTCATGTAGATTTAGTTTTAGATTTCTAATAGTTAATAATTCACTTTATAAGTGCAAGGTCATTAAAAGATCTAATCGAATTAACTCTTCCACCCTCAACCTTCCTCACGAGAATTTGATTATTATTATACCAAACGAATTAAGCACCTCTTTGTCTCTTAATTTCCTGCATGAACGTTTCCAGTGCTTAAAGATTTTTACATTTCTTCTTTGCTTATTCGCTGTTTAGTTTGGAGGTCAGTGAAATAAATACAAATAATTTGCTTAGAATTTGTAGAACTTCCTTTCGATGCAATTTTTTTTGATAAAACAATGCTCTATTTTATCATCTTGAATATCAATTGACAAAGCATTGGTAAAAATTTGTTTTTCAATTGAGTTGGCAAGAAGGTTTTGTTGTTGCCAATTTAATTTGCTTTCAAAACTGTTCACTTTTAAAGGAGGAACTGTCTGTTAGTTTCTTTCAAGTTAAACAGCTTAAAGTAAATCATTTGAAGAGTATACTGACCTTCGCTATCACCGATGGGGATATAAGCAGATTATGTCTCATTCGTTGTAGTTGTTTTCTTGCTGTTTCGATTTGCATTTTTGTTAGAGGTAAATGGTGACTTGTTAGAAACAGCCGTTGTAGGTAAATGTAGAGACCGACGTTACAACCCACGACTATTCAGAGAGAACTGCGAATATTTATCGCAAGGACACATGGCAAAAATCAGCCAAGCAAAGTCATTATGTATAAAATAACAAGTGAAACGAACTACGAATAAAAAAGCGTTTTAAATTTGCTTTGTTAGCCGTACTATAACTTTACTTTATCAACTTGGAATGAAAAGTGATAAGTTCTTCAACCATAAGGAAACATTTGTTATTTTAAAAATTTTTTGATTTTAAAAATTAAACCCAACATTTCGAACAACGTTATAAGTTTATTTTTATTTTATCGATCGCTTTAAAGGTACGATAACAATTCATTTCATGTTTTGGGATTTGTTGGGAAGAAAACTGGTGTCGCGAATATATATATTGTAATTTGTTTAAGGAAGTGGGAGTGGGAGTGGTTTTTTTTTTGTATAATGATTTGTGGCGGTAAAATTTAAATATTCTATGTTATTTCTGGCTTCAACGTTCCGATCGCTTTGATGCAATGAGATAGCAGTTAATGCTCATGGGTGCTAGTTAAGTAATTGGGTGTCTTAACGATCCAGTTGCAAATCTTAAATTAACTACTCAAACTTCGTTGTCGTTACCCTGGATCACAGCTTCAACTCTTCCCAAAAACCATTTGTACGGACGTAGGATCTTCGATTATCACTTAAGTTCCGTCTTGTAAATTTGGTGGCGTTGAAGTCCATTTCGAACTTTCTTAAAGATTCCAGATATGTTTAGAAAACTTCTTCTTCCATAAAAATTGCTTTAACGCTGTTATTCAGATTAGAAATCATATTAAAATTTTCTTCTCCTTCAGGGACCGACGTAATTGGCTCACCAGTCAAAAAATGGCCCAGAGTGAAGGCACCAAAGTCATCTGCACTAAAACAAAGTGGCGTTATGTGTCTCGTACTCAGTATTACCTCGATTTCTGCTAGCGCTGTGGTGAACTCTTCATAAGTAAGCAGTGAACCTCCTAAAGTTTTGAGTATATGAGCTTTTGCTGACTTGACTGCCGCCTCTAAAATGCTTCCGAAATGCAATGCATGAGGCGATATAAAGTTCTGATAATTTCATTATAACACATGAGCTGAAAAGACAGTGCCGTTTTATAGTTAAATACAAAATTCAACTTTATTTATCAATATAGTTGCCTTCGAGGGCGATACACTGATTGAAACGATTTTTCAATCTTTCAATACCAGTTTTGTAGTACGATTTCGGTTTAGCCTCAAAATAGGCCTCTGTTTCGGCGATTACTTCTTCATCGGTCTTAAATCTCTTTCCGGCGAGCATTCTTTGAGGTCTGCGAACAGGAAATAATCGCTGGGGGCCAAATCTGGAGAATACGGTGGGTGGCGAAGCAATTCGTAGCCGAATTCATTCAATTTTGCCATCGTTTTAATCGAACAGCACTCTCTTTTTCTTCAAATGCGGCCGTTTTTATGCGATTTCGTCGTTCAAACGCTCCAACAACGCAATGTAATAGTCACTGTTGATAGTCTACCCCTTTTGGAGATAGTCGCTGAAAATTATTCCATGTGTATCCCAAAATACGGATGCCATAACCTTGCCAGCCGATTGTTGAGTTTTTATTCGTTTTGGACGAGGTTCGTCGCCTACTCGCCACTCAGCTGACTGCCGACTTGACTCTGGTGTGAAGTGATGGAGCCAAGTTTCATCCATTGTCACATACCGACGCAAAAATTCGGCTTTATTGCGGTTGAACAGCTTTAAACACTCCTCTGAATCATCAACACGTTGTTGTTTTTGGTCGAATGCGAAAAAGTAAGAAGCTTTCGCATATCCAAATATTCGTGTATGATATATCCAACACGCTCTTTTGATATCTTCAGAGCCTCAGCTATCTCGATCAACTTCACTTTACGGTGTGGCCGTGGTGTATGCGTAGTGGTATATGCATAGCCTCCTCAAGCAGAGGGTCGTGAAAATTCTGTGAAAAAGTCTTTTCATAGAATTTGTATGTAGTTATATGAAAATCCCGTCGGCGTCAACTCTGATATGAAGGCCTAACACTGATGTTGGAGTGGTTGTGGCTGGGCTAAATGTAACGAACTAACAACTAGCACGTACTTAAGACCCACTGGTTGAGGATGTATTAGCTCGTCCCCTCCAGTTTGACAACCACCTCTGAAAAAATATCGAAACCTAATACACATGAGTTTCAAACTACTACACCACCTGCCCGCGCCCTATAGAAAAATCCAGTAAAAGGGCATTCATATCCCTTGATGCGCGCGCGGTATTATAAAAAAAAAGAAAAAACGGTCATTCGTAATTATTTTGTGGACTTTTTTGATGTTTTCATCTGAAACATCCTCTTTTGGACGTCCACTGCCTGCATCATCTTCGGTGCTTGTATGACCAATTTTAAATTTTTCAATCCACTTGCGAATGGTTCGTTTGGCTGGTGCAGAGTCCGAATAACACTTATCAAGCCATTTCTTTACATCGGCATCATTTTTTCCCATCAAAAAGCAATGATAAATCAACACATGAAATTGCTTTGAATCCATTTTTTTTTGACAATAACTAAAGTTGCTTCACTTACAACGCTATATATCGAGAACTAATCGTCTGAGATCTGTCAAATTTATACACGTATCTTTTGAAGGTCATAACACAAGCCCATGTGTTATTACTCTTTTTAAAAAATTAATTTTTAAATTGTATAAGTTTCGTCTTTTTCTCAACAAAATTCGACGCATTATCGCAATATACTTTTACTGGACATCTTCTACGACCTACTAACTGCTTGAGAGACGTTATAAACATGTCCGCACCTAACCTAACATCTAGGTGTACAGCCTTTGCGGCAAAACACACGAAAACATCTATATAATTTTTTTTTTTCTATGGGGGCTTACCTTGTATTTTCGTCGTCATTATTGGACCGCAAACCACCAAACTTGAATGGCTTAGCAGGTATTACTCTTTTCCTATGCAAGTTAACTATTACTTGTTTCAATAACTTGAGCCTGTATCTTCTACAATGACTGCATTTTCCGCGTTACATCTCCTAAGCCGACGACGGTTTTCAGTCCAAAATCGATCCCCAACTTAGTTCAACAACGCCTGAGGACCGACATGATACGTTATTAAATGTAGATGCATTATAAGTACCTGTAAAGCTGATCTGAAGTGTTATTGTGGCTATTAGTACATAAAAGATGTGTCGCTTTCTTCGTTTTTCAAAAATTGGGTTACCTAGATCAATGTTTTATCATTTTGTATTGATGGGCCAATTTGTGACTTTGAGAAACTTTGGATCTTTAAAACAGATTAAATTTTGTCTTTTACTTCACTTACTCTGATTATTAGTTCAGCAGGATTACTATGTGCGAATAGAACAGAATAGAAGTGGGGCAACAATTGACCCTTGATAAACGATCGCGGTGTATTTGTTAGCTGAGAAGACATTCCATCCACAACAACACATTGAAAATGTTTTGTTACATAACTTCATCAAATGAACAGTTATCGTTCAAACCAAAGTAATATACAGTTTCAATTTCATGCATAACGCCTCAGTTATCTATATCGAAGGACTTTGAGAAGTCGAGTAAGCAGAGAAGAGTGATATAATGCTTATCATATTGGGTTCTTATTTCATCAAGCACTTTCACCAATGTATAGAACAAGATTTCAAATCAATTAAACTGGCAAAAAAACTGCTTTGCAAAAATTTTTTCGAAAACATTAGAGAGGCATACTTATTGGTGAAAGTCAGAAACCGATATTATGTTAACTTTTTCGGGGCAAGTTTTTATCTTCGCTCTTTTTTAAACTTCGGGAAAAGTAGATGAGATAATACAGAAGTTAAATATATGTGTAAAACAGCTTATATTATGGGGAAGTATAATTTTCACCAAACGTAAATTCAGTCCATCTCATCAGTCGTATTTGATTTAAGTGTGTGAACAAAAGGTGATTCTGGTGGTTGAACGATGAATTGCTTTAGTGAATTGTTGTTAATAGCCGTGTTTTTGTATTAATTTGATCAATTCCAATAGAGAGTGTCCAAATCTTCGTACGTGTTAACTCAATATTAAGTTTTTCCGCTTTTATAGTAACAAATGAAGAGTAATGAAAAGTCTTAGCTTCTAATTAGCGTAAAACTTTCGTTTGAGAAGTTTCAGCATTTCATTCAAACCAGTAACGGATTGCGCCGCATTCAAGCAAACGCTGAGCAAGAAGGACGTTCTTTAAGTTGCGCAATGTGTCGTTTACTTACAAGAAACATGTAGACTGTCTTAGTCGATATTCTTAGCAGATATGTTGGTCTAATCAAAGGTGTCAGCTCGAATCAGGAAAGCACAAGAGGGTGATGCAATGACAAAAACCGTTCTAGATATATATGTAATCGTCCGTATGAGAAATTCAAACTTCATAAGAAACTGTGCTAAATATACTGTGTACAACAAAAAGCTGGCAAAAAAGAAGGTGTCTTGCATCACGTTGAAAAAGGAGTCACGCCGCTACACACTTTACATGTGGACCACCTCTACCCTATGGACGCCACGGCATAGCAGTATAGGTACGTGTTCGCCATGGTGGATGGGTTCACAAAGTTCGTGTGGCTATATGCGACAAAGGCAGGAAGCTGCGAAGAGGTGCTCAGTAAGTGTGTGAACAAAAGGTGATTCTGGTGGTTGAACGATGAATTGCTTTAGTGAATTGTTGTTAATAGCCGTGTTTTTGTATTAATTTGATCAATTCCAATAGAGAGTGTCCAAATCTTCGTACGTGTTAACTCAATATTAAGTTTTTCCGCTTTTATAGTAACAAATGAAGAGTAATGAAAAGTCTTAGCTTCTAATTAGCGTAAAACTTTCGTTTGAGAAGTTTCAGCATTTCATTCAAACCAGTAACGGATTGCGCCGCATTCAAGCAAACGCTGAGCAAGAAGGACGTTCTTTAAGTTGCGCAATGTGTCGTTTACTTACAAGAAACATGTAGACTGTCTTAGTCGATATTCTTAGCAGATATGTTGGTCTAATCAAAGGTGTCAGCTCGAATCAGGAAAGCACAAGAGGGTGATGCAATGACAAAAACCGTTCTAGATATATATGTAATCGTCCGTATGAGAAATTCAAACTTCATAAGAAACTGTGCTAAATATACTGTGTACAACAAAAAGCTGGCAAAAAAGAAGGTGTCTTGCATCACGTTGAAAAAGGAGTCACGCCGCTACACACTTTACATGTGGACCACCTCTACCCTATGGACGCCACGGCATAGCAGTATAGGTACGTGTTCGCCATGGTGGATGGGTTCACAAAGTTCGTGTGGCTATATGCGACAAAGGCAGGAAGCTGCGAAGAGGTGCTCAGGAAGCTGGCCGAATGGGCTGCAGTTTTTGGCAATCCAGTCTGCATTGTTAGCGATCGAGGAGCGGGGTGTATGGCAAGTATGTTCGAGAAGTGTATTAAAACCAATGGCATCGAATATGTATCGAGCACCACAGGAGTACCAAGAGGAAACGGCTAAATCGAAAGAGCCAATCGATCGCTACTGATGATCATATCGAAGCTCTCGTCAGAGGAGCAATCTTAGTGGTTTAAGTTTGTGCCATAGGTACAAAAATCCACGAGTATTACAATTCACGTTACCACCAAGAGATCCCTTTTTGATTTGATGTTTGGCACCAGGATGAATAACATGGCAGAAGATTGTATTCTGCAGCTACTTCAAAATTAGATGTACGAAAATTTTGATGACGAAAAGCAGCAGATGCGTCAGAGGCAGAAATTCAACTATCTTAAGCTGCTTACAAGGAACAATTTGAGAAGAAACGAATATGGGTACAAAATTGGCAGTCTGGTGGAAGTCGGATAAACAGAAGCAGCAACAGTCGATAAGCAGAAGCAGCAAGAGTCGCATCAGCAGAAACAACGAAATCAGTAGTGAGTTATAAACTTTAAAATATACTATACTGCCACAAAATCCCAGTATACTTCATCAATAACCATTATATTTCATTTATCATTAATGACATATTCCTGTCGATCCTATTATAACTTATCATTAGTGAATTAAATAAAAACATAAGGGTTGATTAACCTCATTACATACCTTACATACATACTAATCTACGAAATAAGGCTTTTAAAAAATTAATAGTTATTATTACTTTATCTCAAATTTATGTCCTCATATACTTCATAAATTTCTTGTTTTATTAATTGAACCAGCTGAACGCAATACAAATCCATAAGAAATGTACATTCTGATAATACAATATTAACTGAATTACGAAAATTGAGTTAGCTAAATTGTGGCTTTACCCAGCAAATCTGTCTCTGTTCTAGATACATTGAAAAATCTCCTGGCTTAGTCTTTCAATAAAATAAACGTATATTATAAAACATAATATCATAGATTCAAAATAAATGAATGTGTATATAAATATAGTTACATTACAATTTAAGCATTTAATACTCGTAGAAATATTTCTCATTTGCCATAGAAAATTGCTATTATTATGTTTATTACATGTAGCATTTTGCTTTTAATGAAATCACTTGTTTTTCTTTTTGTAGCCAATTCCTTCACTTTTTCGATCCGCAAAAAATCCAATAATTACAACCGTTTTTCTCCTATACACGTCAAGTAAATGCATATATCTGATTTATCTTAGTTGGAAGACATGCTTAGAATCCAAAAGGACAGGAATATGCTTACATCAGTGTGGAGTGGCAGCAGATAATAATGCATTATACGAAATAGTAAGAAATATGACAGCTTATAATGTATATACATTAATTTATATATACGAAAATACATAAATATATATGTATAACAATTGAAAATTTTAAGGTGAATCATTTATCATTAAAAGTACTAAATCATTCAGTTGATTTTTCGGCATGTGGCTTTTTTACGCTTGATATGGAAACTTTATATGGGGTATTCCTATAATAAAATAATAATTTGCAATTTATTACCCTTCAGATCTTATAAAAATTATCTTTTTAGGTTAGCGGTGGGATAACTAGCTACTTGATAATTTTAATACAATTTAATTTAGCGGCACAACAGGCCAAAGAAGCTGTATATTCAATTGCTTCAAGCTCCAATGAAACAGCTAACTTATTGATCGATAATATTCGTAATAAGTCAAGTTTAAAACTTGCAGATATAATTGACAATTTTCGAGGAGGAGATGATTCAAAATCAAGTGATATTTCTGTTAGCTCCTGGGAGGAGTTTTCTTCAAGTTTCTCAACCACTGAAGAATCATTTTGAAAAATTATATGTATGTTTATTATTATATTTTCATAAACCTATGATATTTTTGTGAAACTCAGGTATAAAATTCGATATACAATATAAAAAAAAAATTACCTGTTCAAAAAAGAGGATTACAAAGTCTACAAACCTAGAAATAATCGATTTTTTTCCTTTGATTGAATGTATTGTCATTAAAAAATTATAAACCGAAATGTATTAAATAACAACTCTCATCTGTTTATAAGATTAAAGCAAAGAAAAAATATAGGTGGAAAAAAAAAATTGTAGAATCATAACTGTTGTAAATTAAAATAAAAAAGGAAATACAAATTCTATTGTTTTGTTAAGGTTTTTTTCTCAATGAGCATCTATTATTTTTTTTTAATTATACAATATATTAACGTAAAATTGCGACTACAAATACCTAGCAATTTTGGTGTCTTCAAACTTAAATATGAAGAAACATCTAAAAGCCAAACGAGATATATCCGCGATATGGGGTCGCTGCACAGCCATGTTACCCATGGCTCGAAGCAAAAACTCTTTCGCTCAACTGCAGCAACAGTTCTCCCATATGGAGCGCAGGTGTGGAGATACTGTTTGTTGAAGTTGAGAAGTTTCTTTGGTATTTCTTAAACTGTTTTTTTCGTTTGCCAAGTGCCTTATTATATTTTCATCTAGAAACTGATGCACTGCCTATGTTTTTGGACTTATTGATACAATATATTGACCATATAGTAAAAGTTATGGCAATCAGTGATGATAGACTGCTGTACTCAAGAGTGTAATAAGAAACAGAGCGAGTTTCATTCAAGAATACGCATGCCTTGTATCAGACTGCGGGGAGTGTATAAGGATATCACCTGATGAACATTTTGGACATCTAAGACACTACTCCACGTCTTATTGAAAAAAGTAGATCGAAGTATGTATGATCGTTTTGTAACGGATGCACAGTCTTCCCAGTATAGGATATATTAAAGTAAGGTGAAATACCATCTAGCAGAAAAAACTTACTTTCTAAACTACAACTCAGTAGAGAAGATCAACATTATTTTAAAAATCAGACGAGAGCCACTGAATTTGAATTTCATTCCACACAGTCCAAAATGACCTATCTTGTGCAATCTTTGCAATATAAAGACACGAGAAGATATATTTCACTTCCTCGCAATATGCCCAGTTTTAAAAGAAATTCGAGTGAGATATCGTATATCCTGGAAATATTTAAAGCAATTAAAATCTCAAATGGATTCCGAGGATGGGATTTACTTTACAACTACTGCACAAAAGCACTTCGTTATAGAAAATGTATAGTTGAAGAAGATTTTTTATGTTTAATGTATATTATGTGTATATCGTTTTCCTTTTTAAAAATTATTGTAAATCTGGTAGACGGATAGGCCAAACCACAATATATTAAGAATATAATGAATTGAATGTAATGAATTTAAAATGAATATAAAAGTCATATAAAACTAAACTTACTATAGTAACTAATAAAGTAAAATATTTAATTTTCTAGGCCACCTAATATTCAGATCAGTAAATTATGTACGAAAATAAAATGAACGTGATAATAAGTAAATAAGTAAAAACATTTAAGTTAAAATTATATTTTAGACTTCTACGACCCTGTGTGAAGATTTCCATGATAAAACCAGCTTTGGACACTATAATATGTATTTCCTGGCGGATAATTGCGAATTCATGCACGTCGATAAGCATTTAGCAGTAAAAACACGTTTCATAAATCCATATGCGTTTTCCTTGTCCTTAAATAAAAAAATATTGAAAATAATATTCTAGGAGCTGGCGACATTTTTATTAGTTATATCGCATTTGGTTTTACAGAAATTGATATATTCACGAAATTATCTACTACCACATAAATGCACCAATATATTTTTCAGATTTCTTTTTTTTTTTTTTTTTATTTGGATAAGGCAAATGGGTCCTACGCACGAAAAATATATCTATAAGATATGGGAAACATTCTGTGAACAATTAACCCTTTGGCATCATCGAATATGAGATTTTGAAGAAGGAGTGTTCGAATCATTTGAATAAATTGTTATGTTTGCGTTTTTTGCAGCTGAATCACTTTAAAACTGGCCATGGTTGATTCTTTATGAATAAAATTCATGTCAGAGTTAACAAATATATAGGTGGAGGAAAATATGTCCCCGGAAACTAAGTTTCTTAGTGGACTCAGTGAGAAATAAACCCATTGTCGTAAAGCAAACCTAGTTTCCCTGCAAGGTGGGATATCATATCCCACTCGTAATTATTTGAGTTTTTTTATTTTCCTAAAGGGTGATTCATCGTAAAGTTTGATTTATAATGTAAAATAAAATACATAAATTTTAAAGCAAACTTAAAATTTTTATTATTGGTAAAAAGAACGATTAATGGCATTTACTTTGTGCAAATGATGTCTCGTAAATATTGACCACGACTATGTCTGAGGTAGTCTCTTTGGAAGGTCTAATTTTGGGCGACTCGTTCAAGCACAGCGACTGGTATCCCGCGAATGTTGGCTTCCAAAGCGTCAATCGTAGCTGGCTTATTCCTGAAGACCTGCGACTTTACATATCCCCAGAGAAAATAATCCAAAGATGTGATATCGCACGATCTAGGCGGCCAATTTACCGTAGCAAAATGTGAAATTAAGTTCTCACCAAAATGATTTCTCAATACTATGTGGTTAAATTTCAGGAAGCGCATACTCCGTTAATATTGCGCGATAACAGTTATCATTAACAGTAACATTCTGATTTGCCTAATTATTGAAAAAATATGGAGCAATGATTCCACCAGCCCATAAACCACACCATACCCTAGTTTTAAAAGGATATAATGGTAGCTCTTGGTAATTTTCAGGTTGCTCATCAGCCCAAATACGGCAATTTTGCTTATTAACGTATCCATTGAGCCAGAAATGGGCTTCATCACAGAACAAAGTTCCACGATAAAACACCGGATTTTCATTGAGTTTTTCCAAATCCCATTCACTGAAAGTATGACGCAAATTCAAGTCACCTGGCTTCAATTCTTGCACAAGTTGAATCTTTTAAAATTAAAAAAATTACGCCAAGTTGTCGAATACAACAAGCCGATTCGTCACGACTTCAGCCAATGTGTTCTTTTTTAAGTAGATAATGATTTTATTTTTTATATTAAATATGAAGCAAATAATGGGAGGGAGAAAAAGAGTATATTACAGATCTAAAGTTAAGCGGTGTAACTTAATTTTTCCTGTGGAACAAAACTAGTTTCAGGTAATTGGCTAAAAATTCATTCTATTATATTTATAAGTACGCTATTAATGTTCAAGAAATGTCCTTTTGTAGTATAACTGCTTTTGTCATTCTTTTATTCAAACTATAATACATAATTCATATACACACAAATAATATATTGTGCAGGCCGCAAAATTATTTTAACACACATCTATACACATTATGTATCGTACATGTCTATGTATATTATTGTATCCATATTTAGAGTAAGAAATATATTATTGAGCAGTATCACTCACGAACTGATCGGGCTTATACTTCATTGGATTTAAGACCTATAAAAGTATTGTTCAGTTTTTTTTTTTTTGCCAGATTTAGGCTTACGAGTATAACTGCATCAAATAATTCGCTTCTTAATAATTAACTTCCTCTTAGTCGGTGAGCTGACTGATGACGAAACGAATGGTGAGTTTGAACGCTCTATGAAAGCTGAACTCGGAGGTCTTATCTCAGCTGTTAACTATGTTGAAGACTGAAGTCTCAGTGTTCTCATACATCGTTTTATATATACGTCTGCCAACCTCGATAAAATGATATATTATTAAGTCGTAACAAATTATTAAGAAATCGGAGTGCATTTCTTATCATTTGAAAATGTTCTCCAAACATAATTGCTTGAGAAATCGAATGGCCGATTGTTGCATCGAAAAAACCATAAACGTTCTCATTTTTCTGGTACCATCTGGTACCACCGAAAAATATTGGACCCACCTCAGCAATATCCAGTTTATTCAAATTGGATAATACAACCTTGGCTTACACGTCACTTGTTATTAGTATCAGCCACTAAGACTAATAGAATTCTGTTTACAACGTCCTCGTCAGGGACCCAAAGAAAAAGAATCGCGGCCTTATCCATACACCATCCATAGGGTGTGGCCGTGGTGTAGTGGTATATGCATCGACTCCGCAAGCAGAGGGTCGCGGGTTCGAATCCCATGAACGGCAATTCTCTGAAAAAGTCTTTTCATAGAATTTGTATGTAGTTATATGAAAATCTCGTCGGCGTCAACTCTGACATGAAGCCATAACACTGATATTGAAGTGGTTGCTGGCTGGGATTAATGTAACGAGCTAACAACTAGCACGTACTAAGACCCACTGGTTGAGGATGTACTGGCTCGTCCTGTCCAGTTTGACAACCACCTCTGGGAAAAATATCGAAACCAAACTACTACTACACCACAAGCCCGCACCCTGGAGAAAAGCTAGTAAAAGGGTATTCATATCCCCTTGGTGCGCGCGGTATTATAAAAAAATTAATCTATTAGCCAATAATCGTAATAAGCCAGTGGGTTTGAAATTTCACTTTGATTTATTACCTAAAGATAAGATACTTAAAATCTTGTAGAAGTATAGTATTGTACATATTTATATAAGTAAAATTCCTTCACAAGGAGTTTAAAAACAAAAAGTTATACTATATTGAGAGCTGTCAATAAATTTTTTAATTCGGAAAATGCTTGGTAGAAGATCCAACTCTATGGTTACACTTTTTGTTATGTGGAATACAAGTTTGTTACCATTAAATGTTGAGAGATTATTAATTGATTCTTGCACCAAATTGTTAATGGCTAACTTTGAAACAAAGAGAAAGAAAATGCACTGTTTTGAAAGCTATTATTTCGCGCACACATGCCTTTGTTCAAATTTAACACTTTTGAAACACAATTCAATTGCAAAAGCACATAAATAGGCTTAAGAATTCGAATGTTAATATAGTAATGTAGCTAAAGAAATTCAAATTCAAGTTGAAATGGTCATTGACCTTCTTATGTAAGACCATGATTGTAGTTCAGAGTAGTAACTATAGTAAAAGCAAGGTTTCATTGGAACTACGATAGAATCTATACCTAGTCTATGCACTAGTCTTTAATTTTTGTTACAAAGTAATATATGTAATATTATTATTATTATTATATTACTCATTCCTTTTTGCTCCAAGACAACTTTATTTAGGAAATCATTCTTAACTAAACTCAGTTTATAACATTATGAGCGTATATTCCCGGCATAAGGACAACATTATGCAAAACAGAATCATAAGGAAGAAACACAGAACCAAGTTTATTACTAAGGCAGGAAGTCAATATCTCCTCCTTAAGTGAATTATTTGTATATTATAATAAAATATATAAAAACCTAATCGAATTAAATAAAAATAAACTGACAATGCTAAGTTTTAGTGTGAAAATCAGAATAATTTAATTCGTTTTCATAATTTCAAAACTATCGAAATCGATTGAAAGACAAGAACGTTTTCTTGAAGAAATAACAAAATATCAACAACAAACCCAAGCTCGTAAATCGTTACGTTATACGGCAAAATTAAGCAAATTTTTTTTCAATTTACTTGTAGAATAAACGATGACACTGATTAATTCTCACATGAGAACAATAACAATCTCTATATCTCGTGAGTAAGTACCACAAAATTTTTCTTCCGTGAATTTTTATAAAACCATTTTTCATTAATTTCGAAGAGTGGAAGGTGTACGGTTTGCGTACCTTCTTGAAATTTAACATCAATGACAATTGTTTAACATCTTCTTAAGGCTGAACATTATGACAAGTTAGACATTTAGTAATTCCTAATTGTAATGTTGTTTTAGTAAATATAATTTGCATTAATTTATAAATGAATTTGAATTTGAAAACCAAACATTCTCTCCCGCCAAAAGCAGGATGTTTACCATTCTTCATGTTTTATTGGCCGTCACTGTTTTGCTGCTGCCATCTTGATGCTAACTTATGAACTCGTTGCACATGTAAATAAAACCATTATTAGAATATATTGAAAATGAAACACATAAACATGATCACAATATTACAACAATAATTAATGGGCAATGTTTAGTGTCATATATCTATGATTATCGCTTTCACATTTATGATGATGGCTTTTATTTAGTTCATTCATGAAGTAAGTTTTCATCATCCATGTGTGCCTGGTGTGAGGTGCGTGTTTTTGTTTTTGGTTTCGCGTTTTTTTTTTTTTTTTGACGAACATCAGTTATTGTACTGCCGGCAAGTATTGTATTTTATTTGTTTATTAGATATGCATTGGTTTGGTTGTTTTCTTTTTTATAATGACGTTTTATGAGTGCTGTTTTATGTGTAAATTGTGTTGAAAATATTGTGTTAGGCCTCCTACTAGGTTTATTCCGTTTTCCGTTTTTAAAGATATAATTTGTTTGTGGTGTGTTTGCCTCTTCGAGCTCCTGGACTGACTAAATTCCCAGTACTGTCGAGGAGGAGCTACTTTTCGATACAATCATTGTTCCAACAAACTCAGGGCGACTTCTAAGTCGATGATCGGTGATATGCTGTGATAATGATGTTTCTGTGTTGATTTTCGATTGTAGCTTGTGAATTTGATGCATACTGTTGTTGTGGACTATATAAAGTGTTGTTTAGTTGCACCTTTGTTAATGTCGTGTTGCTGTTAGTGTCGCAGGAACCTTTCTTCGTAATGTCGTTTGGTATAATTTGTAGTGGTAGTGTTTGTCTATTCAGTCTTGTCGTTGCTTGGTAGTCGACATATTTTTGCAATGGAACGTTTCAGTTCACAGCTCTCGGCCTTTATTGTTGCCACTCTGACTAACCCGCCCGGCCCTGGGTGAAATTTTGTAACCCGACTAAGTCTCAGTGGCGGTAAACGTTCGTCCTTGATAAGCACCAGATCTCCGACTTTTAATTCATTTGGAATCTTCTTCATCTACTTTGGCCTTTGCTGAAGTTTAGTCAAATGGTCGCTGCTCCATGCTTTCCAAAATACTTGGGTCAGAGTTTGGACTTTTTTCTACCGATTCAAGTGAGAAAGCTGGCCTATGTTGTAGTAGGGCTACAGCGGAGCGATTAATGATTCTCCTACGAGAAAGTATGCTGGTGTTAGCGGCTGGTAGTCATCGATGTTATCTGACAGTGGACATAACGGTCTCGAGTTCAGCCATTTCTACTTGAGCTAGAAGGGTGGAGAGCTCCTCGAATGTCAATATTTGGTTGCCAACCACACATTTGAGATGAAATTGATTTCACTCCCGCTTCCCAAAGTTCCCCAAAATGTGGAGAAGCGGGTGGGATAAAATTCCATTTGGTTCCCTAGTAGGCCAGTAACCCTTTTATTTCCTCCCAACTGACCTGTGCTTCTTGTAGCTGCCTCTGAAGTTCGGTGTTTCCTCCCACGAATTTTCTCCCACAATCGCTAAAAAGCTGCCGACAAAGACCTCTTCGTGCCACAAATCGTCGAAAGCAGCTATAAATGACTGGGTGGTCATATCTCCGATCAATTCAACATGTATTTTTCTTGGACATACGTAATTACCTTTTGGTTACCGTTATGTAGTGTTTGAACATGTGCTTCGCTTATAATTAGCTTTGTGGTCCGATTTTAAAAGGATTGAATATTTCGTGTTGTATGGGAGGCTGGAATGTGAAACTCAAAGAATACCTTTATAATCTCGAAATGGGTTTAAAGTTCTGTACCCCTTCGTAGTGTTGTTTTCCTCTTCGTCGCCTGTGAACATTTCCCTTTGTATTGACTTGATCATTCACAAGATCGCTATTTCTAAATCTTGTGGTGTCAAGTAGCCTCTGTTTCGATTAGTGTTGTGTCGCATTCTTAAACAATAGACTAGAATTCTTTTTGCTTTGTTAAGTGTTGAGTGCTTTTCTAAAATGTCGTTTATTAACGAAACCCTTTGCGTTTTCAGAGCATGAGATACTACTTTTGCGCGAACTTCTTCTTTTGTTTCCAGGTACGATGGTTGAGAAGGCAAAGTGGCTTTCCATTGTTGCCGTAGAAATGTTGGGCTGCTCCACCATAAATTGGTTTGTTCAATCGCTGACGGACAAACTCCCCGAGATGCTATATCAGCTGGATGTTATCCAGATGGTACGTGTTTCCACTTCGCAAACTTTGTGAGCTTCTGTATCGTCCCTACTCAATGACCAACAAATGTCTTCCATCTGGATGGTGCTGCGTTTATCCAAGACAAAGTGATGATCGAATCTGTCTATGCCCAGGTATTGACTTTCATCTAGCTTGAGGGATCGTTTCACTTGACATAGCAACTTTGCGAGCAGCACAGCTCCTCACAGTTCCAGCCGAGGCAATGTGATGGTTTTTAATTGGGCTACCTTAGTTTTAGAAACCAGCAAATTCTTGTAAATGTGTTGGTTTTGGTCGAGTACTCGAAGGCTGCTGCGTATGGCTTCTCTAAGTCGTCGCTGAAACCATGTACTTTAACTATTTTTGACGTTTTATTGGTGTTAATCCAACGAGGAATCCGAACTTTCTCTATTGATGGGAGATCGTAACGAAATGCTTCCCATTCTCGCCTTAAATTTTGAGGAATTGGATTGTCCCAATCAATATTTTGACCCCATAGTTGTTGCATCAGGATCTTCTCCTCAATAATGCATGGTGAAATCCAACCCATTGGATCATATATCTTGGCAATTGACAACAAAACAGATCTCTTTGTGACAGCTTCTTCAATATTTCTCGCTATCTGAAATGAAAAAGTATCGGATTTTGGAAACCATTTCACTTCCAGCGTCTTGAAGCTGCTTTTATAATCGCATAGAACCGAGAAATCCAAATCGCACTATCCTGCAGGCATATATTTGAGTACATCAATCGTGTTGCTGACATGTTTCCTTAGAGAAAAACCCCCAGCCGCCAAAAGTTGCCTAACTTCCTGCAGCCTTTCATGTGCTTCTTCTACGGTATCTCCTTCACTAATATGTATGATTTCCGGATGGAAATCTAGCTGCCTCATCGTCCGACAACTTCTGAAGAACACGTATTGTTAGATAAGGTGCCGATGCAGTGCCAAAGGTGACCGTTTTTAAACGATATGTCTTTATTTATTTTAACTTATTACTTCTCTAAACTATAAGCTGATAGTTTGCATCCCAAGTATCCACACTTATTTGCCAGTACATTTTCTCGACATCTCCGGTAAACGTAAATTTATACCTTCTCCAACGTTGAATAATATCACAAACAGGTGTTTGCAGTTTTGGCCCTACGTTCAACACGTCATTCAGCGAAGAACCGAATAGCGATTTCTGTGTGGCATCAAATACCACTCGTAAACTTGTCGTTGTGCTGGATGACTTTTTATGAAAAAATGGTGAGGTGTTTTACGCACTTTTTCGTCATCGATCAGAGTTATAGGTCCTAATTGTAAGTACTCCTAAGTACATTTGGAATATTCACAATATATACGCTTTTCCAACGCTAGAAACCTTCTGACTGCTGTTTCTTTCGATGGGCCCATCTTGGGATATTGAAAGCTTTTGAAAGGCAAACAGACTTTGTAGTAACCATTTGGTAAGCGGACAGTGTTTGTTTGAAAAACTTTTCACCTCGTTGTCTTCCTTTTCAGCTGGCAGTTCTTCCACTTCCCAGAACTTGCGAAGCGTTTTATCAAGCTCCAGCTTATTGGTGAACGTCCTGATAGACATTGAGGTTGTTTGGGGTACTGTACCTAATAATATCCATCCTAATGGGGCATCCGCGTCGCACCTCTCCCAACACTATTTGGGCGTAAACATCACTTCCAAGAAGAACGTCCACTCTTCCTGGTTGCCTAAATGTTGGATCAGCCAATTTCAATCCTAGTTAGTGAGGCCATCTATCGAAGTTAATTTTTTGGTCCGGCAGAAGGCCCGTCAGTAAAGTGAAAACTAAAGCTCGGCATCGTCCTGCGAAGCTGGAAGTCATCGAATGAATTTCAAGATCAACAACCTTATGAGATGTTCCACTGCAGACCCTCCCCAACCCATTAACCTCGACGCTATCTGTTCCGCTTTTAAACGAATTTGTTGAATTGCTGATTCGGTTATAAACGATGCTTCAGACCCAGAATCCACTAAGGCACGTAAGGTAACGAGGCTACCATCCCTCGTTCGAGCTTTTATTAAAGCTGTCGCCAACAATACGGCTGAACTGGTATGTAAATAATAGCTATTTAGATGTGCCGACGTTGTTGCCTGTTCGTTGTAAGTTTGGAACTCCGGTGTCTGAGGACTTATACTAGACATCTGGTATGAGTTTGCTGTGTTGTTTTTTGGTGTTGACTGCGATGAAGATTGATCTACTTGGGAAACGCGTAAACTATAATGCAGCGAAGTGTTGTGTCTTCTTTTGCAGTAGTAGCAATTCTTGCTGCTAGGGCACTTTTGCTTAAAATGGCAGTATGCCATAAACAGCCTTTCGCCTCTGATCAATATTCATATTCAAGAATTTTTTACACTGTCGCAACGAATGATGTTCTTCATGACAAAGCCTATAGGTAAACTTGGTAAGGCTTGCACATTGGTCTTATTTTTGCAGGTTGATTTTCCTGTTGATTGCTCAAGCGCCTACAATGTCCTAAAACGGCAGTGAAGAAAATCGAAGAACTGTTTTAAAGTTGGGAGGTCCTTTTCGTTGCCCAGCTTCTCTTCACACATTTGTTGCACTGAATTACCCGCCTTTTGGCGGGTATCCCAACTCGTTACTGGAATTCCTAAGTTTGACAGTGCATGGATGATTTCCTGTGATGTATCTAGTAACTGTTTTTTATTTTTAGATATTTCGTTGTTGATAGCAGCTTGCCCAAATATTGACCAACACCCTCTTATGATCATACCTCTCAACCGAAATCTCCCATGCCCGCTGGTAGTTTCCGCTATCGGTTGGTAAGTGTTGTAGTAACCGTTGAACTTCTCCTGTGGCACTTGATTTTAAATAATGTAGTTTTTGTACATCTGAAAGCGACTTATTTTTATGAACTAAAGAGACAAATAAATCCCGAAATTGTCTCCAACACTCATAACCCCCTGCAAATGATGGTAACGTAATTTTTGGAAGACGAAACTCCGGTTGTCCTTCTCCTTAACTCGGGAAGACTCTAAATCTTTCGATGTATTCGCATCTATAACCAGCTTAATTTTATCCTGAGCCCCAAGTATTTTCGTCTTGTACTCAAGGTATGTATCTAAGATTTTTTCATAAGCTGCATTAAATCATCTGCTTTCAGCCCCTCTTCTAAATTCCCCTCAGTTAAAATTTCTACCTGGTACTTCTGGGCTTGCTGTTTATGCTCCTCCAGTATATCTAAACGGTTTTCTAAACGCTACTTATTGGACTTCTTATAATTTTCGAAATCTCGTTCGACTTGGTGGAGTACAAATTTTTGTAACTTACTAGCCATTTTAAGAATACTGATGTATTTATACTACAGCCTAATATAAAAATTAATAAAAGCACAGGACACATTTGAAAAGACTCACCTGAGATTCGACTGGACTCTTGTGGTGTTGGTGTCTGTTTAATGGACCTGATGACCGGCTAGATTGTGTTTTCCGTTCTTGTCGATCCAGGTGTTGATGCAGATATTGGTTTGGCTTTTCTTCCGCTGATGTGGTGAGTAAAATCCTGTGTGTACTTGTTTTACTTTGTTTTGTGTGTTTAAACAAAACTAAATCCGAAAACTTTTAAACTTATGTTTTACTAAAATTAATTTCAACTTGTTTTCAATCCGGCTGGAAGGACCAAAATGTACGTTTTGCGTACCGTGTTGTGTCGCGGTTTTAGTAAAAAAAACACTGTTTTTAAGTTGCGTTATAAATTGTTAATGATTTTATTACATGTTTTCTTGATATTTATATATTTAGTTTGACAATTGTTTAACATCTTCTTAAGGCTGAACATTATGACAGCTTAGACATTACGTAATTCACAATTGTAATATTGTTTAAGTAAGTATAATTTGCTCTAATTTATAAATGAATTTGAATTTGAAAACCAAAGAGAAGGTATCCCAAAATATTTTCGAAAGCAGGTCAAAACGTTGATCTTTCTGAAATACAGTAACTACAGTTTCTTAAAACAACATTAGAAGCAGCTGCACATCTCATTCAACATATTCAGACTGATGGGAAAAGCTATGCATCAGCATGGGAAATAATAACTGACAGGTTCCAAAACAAAGGGAAATAAATAAATACTTAATTAAGGATTCTATTAGAGCAACCAAAAATCACCCATTATTTTGCAGAAGCACTAAAATCTTTGCATGAAACCAGGACATCAAGGTAGAGGCATTGGATGTCATACTGATAAACATAATATATAAAAAACTTCCATTTACCTTACAAAAGAATGAGAGGCAAATTTAGGTACATCAAAGATTATATCCGATTCGAAAACGATTTTAGCTTTCAGTGAGGGCCATTTTAGCTCCCTTAGTTAGAAAACCACTGCTATTCTGTTTCGTTAACGATTTCGCTCAGAGCACATTTTTTACGCCACAGTAAACAATTCTTAAATACCCGTATAGGGATAAATAAACGGCATTCAGTTTGTTGGAATTTCATTGAGTTCGACCATCAAACACCTAATTGCAGTAGCACTAATCGCTGTTTTATATGCAACTTAAGCCATCGCAAGTTGCTTCACTGTAAGTTACAAAAAGTTCAACAAAACGCACACCAAATCATATAAAGTCACCATTGTCAACACTCCGTTCCCCACAACACCAAAGAGGCAAAATATAGCACCACCATGAATCACATCGTTGGAAACCAATTTCATAAAAATGCTAGTATCTATGATCCCAACGCATCTCAAAATGCAATATGCACTTATCCCTTTTTGTCCGATAGAAAAATGTGTAAAACTCACAGATACCTCACAAGTAATTCTTTTACTTCATGCGGTATTTAAGGAAATAAGTGGCACCACAAAATTGAGAGTGGTATTCGTTGCATTATTCAAGTCATCAAATGAGGAATCCTTAAAGGATCACCTAATGGTGGCACAACACTTGCAGTCACACATTGTCGAGCTGACTACAAAGGTAGCAATCGTTGCAGACATCAGTATAATGACTAACTGGTGTGGTTGGTACCTGCTGCTTTTCCTTATCAACCGATTTTGTGAAAAAATCGCACAATTCCCACAGGGAAGTTAAAAAACACTCCCTCTAAAAACGGTTACTTTTAGCACCGCATCAGCGCCATATCTGACTGACAAGCCACCTATCGATGGATTCTACGTGGATAACATGATTTACGGAACAAATCACGTAAGCGATTATGCTTCAAGTACCTAAATGTTTTGGACAAATTGAAGTCGGTCGGATACTCTCTTGGAAAAGAAAGTGCGCAAGTAATTCCGAAAAGGTATTAGAAAAAATATCTGGAAGTGAAAGGGAAATCATATTTTTACTAAGCTTTGAATCAACCGATCTCATAAGGACCCTCAGAATTCAATGGCACCGAGATCATGATGTGCTTAAGTCTAAAATTAACTTACCTTTAGTGTATGCCTTAAAAGATCTGTCTTAGCAGTTATTACCCGTTTCCTTGATCTTGTTAGTTGGATCTCACCTTGCATCATCAAGGGTAAACTTCTTTTACAAAAGCTGTGGCTTCAAGAATTAGCATCTCTAAAGAAACCGAAAACATTTGGCTAGCACTACGTAATGAATTTTGTGCTCATGAGGAGCATGGATGTAATATAAAGATTCAGCTATGGTCCAATTACATGACCTCAGTGTCGTCTCGAAGAAGGCATATGCAGCCGTAGTATACGCTAGAGTAATAACAAGAAAAGAAAGTATAAACATCTTAGCATCCAAAACGCTAAGCCATGATCGCTGTAGCTTGGATAAAAGGAGGAAATACCTTAACGCGAACAACTTTTGTAGTTTGGCTCAGATCCAAACTCTCGCTAGCCCGATGATGTGTAGACACGTTGCATCAAAACAAAATCCAGCACATATCGGCTCTAGAGGACTTCCACTAAAAGAAGTGATCATCAATCAGGTGTGGTGGTATGGTTCGAAATTTTTGTAAAATTTATCCCCACAGTATTGCCAGCATCAATTCCAGTTGGCACCAATTTAAACTAAGAGTCTAAACCAGAAAAAAGTACATCGAAAATCCTCCTATCAGGTATATTTACCACAGATAAGACCTCACCCTACATACCGTACGATTACATCGAGTTTTTCGTAACAGCAATATGAAAAAGATATATTTTTCATAAAAATTTCAAAAAAAAGAACTACTTAAAGTATACCTCCTCACAACTAATTTAAAGGTGAGAGAAAAACTTAAGCCCATTTCTCGACGCCACAAGGAATAAATTGATGAACTCTTTTCTTTCGTACAATCATAGATATCCTTTAATAATAAAGGAATCGCGTTACTTTTCGAAATTATTAAGAAGTAATATCCATCAGCGCACACTCCATAGCGGTCTACAAATGATTATTACAGGGATTCGAAATTGGATAACCAACATTGAGAGACTAGTGAAATCCAGTATACCCAAATGCGTAAGATGTCACCGACATAAAGCAAAGATGCAATAACAACATATGGGTAGCCTCCACTCTGAAAGAGCTCTTTGCTGCAGACAATTCACGAACATTGGCACTGATTATGCCGGATCCATACAACTAAGGTTGTAGAAGGGACGATACAACAGAATGTAAAAGGAGTACATAACTGTACTCATTTGCATTTAAACGAAAACAAACACCAAAGGAGGATTCCCAATGATTCCAAATAGCTAAAAATTTAATTAAGAGAAAGCTAAATTAATTTGTACATTTGCACATATGACACATTCCGACTAATAAGGGGTGATTCATCGTGAGGTTTGATTTTCAATAGGTGTTTTTTTTTTTTCAGTATCGTTTAGCAAGTCATCATGGAAAGACTCATACCACAACAGCGTCTCCAAATTGTTTAGCTGTATTACGAAAATCAGCGTTGGTTATAATAATTTTCGTTACTGTTTTGTCTATATTCGTACTGTATTGATTGTCTGTACTGCCCCGATTGTCCTATTTTAGAATTATTCTGTCTCCATATCTGAGCTGACCCTGGTCTATTTAGTTCAGTATGAATATGTGTGAAATCTGATAAGTGTTTGAGCTACTGTGTCCTTAACTTTTTTCTGTATTTTCTTCATGATAACCCATGTAGCCGTATTTATGGAGATCGTAAATATTTTTTATATCCCTAGACAAATTCTGTATTGCTAACTGTTATTCTATTCACTATTAATGTATAAAATGTTTTTTTGTTTGTTTGGTTATTCTCATAGGGGCAAATGCATTTAAATTCTGTGATAATTCTTCTACTTTTATATTAAAGTCTACTATTGAACTTACTCTGAGGTACGTTATTTTTCATGTGATTTTTTTGTTGCTTATCGGAGGTCTGAAATGCTGCTTAAGTAGATCCCTGGCTTAGTCCCACTTTATTGGTCTTGTATTCTTGGTGTTATAGATCGCCTGCCACACTGCGGGGTTATTTGCTTCGATCACTGCTTCGATGTGGTTTCCAATTAAAAAATTATGGTAAAGCTGCATTGTCGCCGAATTCACGAATGTATGAATATCGATCTGTTGGGTTCCTGCAGATGATCTCCTGAAGGTCCTCCAAAAAAAGGTGTTCGACGGTGATCACGATATCTCCGATTTAGTTCATCTGAAGTCAAGAAACCTCAAAGATTCTTTTAGTGAATAGATAAAACTAGGTTTTGATTGAAGGAATAATCGAAATTATGATTTTTTAACAAAATAGGTTTCGTAAAAAAAATCGAATTTTCGACTAAAATTGCCAAGTAAAATTGTTTGAAAAAAATAGAAAGAAATATCCGAAATCTTATTCCTTCGATCAATGCCCGAGGAATATATCTGAAAAGTTGTGTTAGACCGATCGGTTGGGCCGTTTTTTAGAAATCTTGATCACTGACTTCGAAAACAAAGTCTTGAGAAAAACGCGTTTAAAGTTTCGGAAGAAGTTTACACATAGTCCAAGACGTATATGTATATCTCGAAAAGTACTAACCGGATAGACTTAAAATTTTCAGGACATACAAAATGATGTACATTTCAAAAATATAGATTTTTTGAAAATTGAACTGCTTATTACTCCTTAAGAATTTAATATAGAGAGACTCGGGCAATGAAAATGCGCCGCTACTGAATTCGTAACCTGTATGAGCTAAAGAAGAACATTGTACGCCAATTTTTAAAATGTAAAATACTGCAGGCCAGGTATATTCGGAAGGGTTTTTTCTTCACTTTATTATCACTAGTGGTGAAAAATGGATCCACTACGATAATCAGAAAAGAGGAAATTATTCACAAAATTAAAAATACAAGTTTATTCATCTAAATCTATATTGTCGCCTTTAAAGTAATCCCCATCGACTGCAACACACTTATGCTAGCGCTTGATCCAATCCTCGAAACATTTTTTATATTCGGTTTTCTATATGTCCATTAGTGCTTCATGCGATTTTTCGATTACTTCAGAAAGAAGTCACAAAGAGCCAAATCAGGTGGATTCGGTGGCTATTGGTATTTGTTGTATTTGCGTTACATGGTGCAAAATCCACGAGTTTTCTGTCCAGAAGGTCTTGAACGGATCCATAGGCAAGGCTCAAGTCCTCTGCTATCTCTCTGATGGTTAATTTGCGGTTATTGACCAACATTTCTTTTACTTCATCAATGTTTTCGGTAGGTGGGAACTCCCCGTGCTGTTGACAAAACGTGCCACATGGGCATAGTTCTCTGGCGTTAAATCACGGACCCTACAAATTAATTTGTATCGTTCCCTTGATAATAATAATAATAATAATGTTTTCGTCGGTTTTCGATGTCGATGGTCTGCCACTGCGTTCATCATCTTCGATTGACTCACGATCACTTTTGAACCGCTCGTCCCACTGGTAAGCGACCGTTTTCTTTACAAAATCGTCGCCGAAACACTTTTCCAACATTTCCAACGTTCGCGCACCATTAAATCCGTTTTTTACGCAAACTTTAATACAAGTTCGTTGTTGCAAATTTAAATCCATTTCTAAAATTGGCTACGTAACTTTTGCAAATGTCAAGCTATGACTCTAAGATTTAGAGGGAATGTCAACAACAGGTGTACCAACTTAACAAAAAAACAGAACTCAAATCGGGAACTTTTGGATCAAGGTGGTATGCTTCAATATCCACCTCCATTCAGAATATTTATAAAAAAAAACTCATGCTGTAAATTGCGTGGGATCAGCTGGCTTTCGTCTATTATGAGTTGTTCACACCGAACAAAACGATCACTGAGGCACTCTACTGCAGGCACGACAAAATTATTTTCCAGCATGACAATGCTCAGCCACAAATTGCACGACCGGTCCAATTCCACTTGCAAACAATCAAGTGGAAAGTCTCACCCCAACCGCCGTTTTTATTAGACATTTCTCGTTCGGATTATCAATTGTTTCGAACGATGACCTGTCTAAGCATCGTTTCAAAAAATTTATGAAGAAACCAATAATTGGGTCGATTCGTGGATAGCCTTAAAAGATGAATTAATCTTCCGCCGCGGGCTCCACCTTGTAAAATTCCTAACATCCACTTTTCATAACGTTGTAAAGAATTTTTTATTTATTTGAAACTTTAACGAACGATTCGCTTTAAAGATTGACAATTTAGTGATTCAGTAAGCAAATTGTATGAACGAGGGAAGGAAGAAAAGTGGGTGTGGGGAGTTTATTCTTTTGGTAAGTTTACCCATATTTAACGTTCAAGCTTAACATAATGAAAAATTTATATTTTTTATAGGCGGGAAATTTAAAAATTCTTTGTTTTGTATGTTAAGCAGAAGCTTTGAATCCAACATTCAGGCCCATTAATGTGCTGTGCTATCAATCCAGATTAAGCGGTGCTGTCTTGGTTATTGGACGTCGAAAAATCCGACTTAGGGTCTTTAAGTCGAACACCCTAACGCTGTCGTCGTCTCCTCTACTAATTAGTCCACCTTCGTTTGAATCCATTTGCAAGGAGGTAGGTTTTCATCCTTCAGAACAACTAGTGCACTTTCTTCCACATTCAGCTTCTTCCACCATTTGGACCTCTCTTGAAGACTTCGGAGTATTCAGTTGACCATTTCTTTCTAATATGTTGCTTTAGGGCTGTAATTCTTTGCCACCTGTTAAGATATGAAATTGTGTTACAATAGTTTATTTTTTCGGCTTAGGGAACGAATTTATCGGTGTCCTAATCAAAAAAATACCCAGGTGTGAGAGCGCTGATATCTCTAGGGTCCAATAATTATCGGAATTATCGGCCTTGAGTTGGGAAATCTCTCTATTTTAGCTAGTGCTGTGCTGAGTTCTTAAAACGTCAACAGAGTTCCACCAAAAGTTTTCATCATTAAAGATTTTGCTATTTTAACTGCAGCCTCCCACACGCCTGTAAAATGATGCGCTCTAGGCGATATGTAACAAATTCAAGAATAGAAATTTTAGTGAGGTCTTTGTAAAATTCGTTTCTAGATTCATTTAATTTAGTCTTTGCGCCTACAAATATGGTTACGTTGTCGCAATATATAGTATTTTATTTGGACACACTCTTCGTTCCATTATTCGCTTTAGCGCAGCTAGAAATGATTCAGAGCTAAGCTCTAATACAAGTTCTAAATGAACTGTTTTCGCAGCAAAACAAATGAAAACAGAAATATATGATTTACGAATATATGGTTGTTTTCCACGAATCTTCCAAGATGTCAGTATAGGACCACAAAAGTCGACACCACAAAGGGTCTACCTGGAGTTCATCTATTCTTTGGTAAATTTCCTATTACTTGGCCTTGTAATAGAGGTTTATACCTAATTACTCTATTGGTCACAAATGTGTCTAACAAGTTTGATGGAGACGCAAGTCAATACATAACTATTTCGGAATCGATCCAGAAATATACTTTTTTAAACTCTGCCTTCAATGAATCTCTAACCCTTTTGCCACAATTTGGCTAGCAACTGGGCACCACCAAGCTCAAGTCGAGGTAACGACTGTGGGGAATAGATATATCGTGGTATATGTATGCAGTCAAAATTTCGAAAACCTGCTATGTATTCTCTCCAACAACTATTAAGTGCATTTGGAAACGGATCGTCCCAATCCAATTTTTCAATCCAGAATTCTTTGAAAAGCATTTTTGCCTTAACAACAATTGTTACAAGCAACTCTAACGGTCCAAACAACCTGCTAGCAGCGGACAGAACAGAGCGCTTTGATAAATTAGTTGAACTAGTCCTTATAAAAAAAAATTTTATTTCGGATTCCATTCCATACCGATAGCATTAGTTGTTTCACTTTCATTTAATTTAAATTTTACTTTCTGTTGTTTTTGTAACCGGATTAAATGAAGCATTAGAATGCCATTTGTGCAACTTAAGGTGCGCTAAACATATACATATAAGTTACTTCCTACTGCATTTTCCTTAGTTCCTTGATAGATCCAACGCCCTTCATGAGGCTGTCAACATAAAAATCTATTAAAGTTGTTTTACTTCCGAGGGGATGTAAAACTTTACTCCTAAGACCGATTTTTTTAAGACTGAACGTACGGAGCACGACTGGAGCGGCTGCAGTTACATAAGTGACAGTATTTAGACAATAGGTATTAAGCCTTTTTGACGAGTCGAACTTCCAGAGAATCAGCTGAAACCATTGGGGTCAATTTTAATTTGAAGATACATTTTTTGTATGTCTCCTGTTACAGGCAAAATCGTGACTCTTAAATCGCAATGTGATCGAATACATTTCCTCTTGTACCATAAGCGAACTTTTGAGTGAAAGAAAAGAAGTCGTTTTGCATGAAGCGTCAAAGACTACTCTTAGCTTCGTTGACTCACTTTTTAGACGGAAAGGCATTGGTGAGGCATGTAATAATGAGGTTTACTGTGACTTATGTGCTCATATGTCCCAGTTTTATATATTCGTCAATGAAGTTTGAATGTTCCTTTTTAAGTTTAAAGTTTTTATCTATACTACGCTCTAGTAAAAAAAAATGTTTTCTTGACTGTGTGCAGTGAGAAACCTTACTGCGATGAGCTATCCTTAAATGGAAGTCGTACGGAGAATTCAGCTGTGAAGCGCGATCCGCCAGATATTTCTTACATTTTCCAAATCTCGTCTAAAATAACTTGTGTCGCAGGATTTTGTACAGTTGTGTTCAACAAGGTTGTTCGCAAAGTTTCTGGAATCCCTGAAGTACCTGTACTTGATTTAGAAGCTAAAGCACTTGGCTAAAGTGCTAACCTGCACGCTGGAGTTACTACAAATACCTATGTAACAGTTGATGATGAGGCTCGGAGCACACACTTCATCTTTCGACCGAATAGCTACTTATTTCATGATCTTTGCTAGGACAATTTATGCACAGCGACAGACGATTTGCATGTTTAAAGCGATCGTAAACACAGAAATTTTTATATTTTTTACAATCCACATTTATATGATTTGAAGATTTGCAAAAGAAACAGATAGCGAGACATGGGACCATATTCTTTGAGGTGGCTTATTGTTTTTATCTACATTTACAAACAAATGCTGTATTTATCGTTTTTGATTCCTTACTTTCTAAAAACTGGCAACGTTTATTAAGAACTTCTGAACAACTAGTCAGCGTTGAATAGTCTAGAGACTAATTCTACAACTATTTGAATTAAAATTGAGTTGCAGATCTCCTCACAACTGCCACGGACGTCTGAACGGCAACAACCGGTTGTCTCACTGACACGGCAACATCACACAACGAATATGTAGATTCAAATTTTTGCACTTAAACTGTTATTGCCTGTCTATTCTATCTGTGTTTAGTAACTCAAAGCTTGCTTTAAACAGGATTCTTATATAAATAAGCTCTAATTCAGTTAGCTCTAAACTACCAGCCTTGGTCTTAATTATTTCTTTTAATTCGAGAAATACTTCCCTTTGTTGAAGAACGATTGATCTTTAATGTCTCTAACGTTTTAGATTTTGTTTCTAAGGTTTCTTGAACTGACATAATGGGAACTAAAGTAGACGCATATAAATGCTTTGTATTAAATGATTACTATCAATATAATAATTGAACGAAGTTTGTATAAAGTGGCTGACTCAAACTGTCGCCGAATTGCTGTCGTAAGCTTTAAACTTGTGAAACGATTCAATGTGTCTAAGCGACTTTACTGATAATCTCTCACGGTCGCTATGTAAAATTTAAGATGGATTTCTAAGGAAGAAGAAAAAGACACATTTACTTTTCAAAACGTTATAAAGTTATTTTATTTACAATATTTGAAACTTAATTTAACAATTTAGTGATTCAGTAAGCAATTTTTATGAACGAGGGAAGAAAAAAACTGTGTGTGGGGAGTTTGTTTTTTGTGGAAGTATATAGTATGGGTTAACGTTCAAGTTTTACGTAGTGAAAAATTCAATTTCATATTTTTTATAGGCGGAAAATTCAAAAATTCTATGTTTTGTATGTTGAGCAGAAGCGTTGGCTCCAACACATCTTTTGCCTGAAATATGGCTAGTAGTAGTTTCTAGTGATTGACAATTCTTTAAATATAATAGATTGTACAATATGTTTTTTCACAATAATATACCCAATTTTTGATAAAAAAGCCGCATTTATATTCCTTTGTATTCCGATCTGATTTTAGGTACATATGTGTGAAATTGCAGACCATTACAAATAAATGAATCCTTGAATTATTATAGTGTGACACATATAAACAGAACAACAGTAATTAGTAGAAAACTATAAAAAAAAAATTATGTTTAAAAAATTATTTTACTTTTCTTCAATTCTTACGAAACAATTTTTGGAAAGCTAAGCATTTTGCTCTGAGATAATCATTTTATTTAAATACAATTGTTTTACATTTACCATAAGTTCAATCAAATCAATCAACTTTTTCATTACTCCTTTTTTTAACATTCAGAAATAAATTTTTCATTATTTATATACAAATTATTATCCAACGATTATTATTAAACATCCGGAAATAATTCTTTCATTATTTATTTACAAATTATTTCTATTGAGAGGATAGAGTTTCTTGGTGCCTTTTGCGCTTTTCTATTTGAGATGTCTTTACACTCCACACAGTACATTATGTGTGATCGTATGTTGGTGGATGCTAGGTTATGCAGGAAAGACCGTTGTTACAAAAAGCTGTCTTCATTGTTTCACCATTCTTTAAGTAGTCTTATATTCTCTAAATATAAACTAAAATTTATCTAAATTACTCGAATAAAGTGATATGTGTTTTCCACTGTACAGCTACTATTGAGCGGAGTAAAATTGTATTATGTCGACCGTTTTGAATCAGTCTTAGATATTTAACATATGAGCTTATCAGTTTTATTTATATTTAAGAAAATATGTATTGTAATGCCATAGTTTTTAATATTTGAAGTGATTCTTAGGTTACAATTGCTTTCAAATTCAAGACCGCTTAATTTCTTAAATAATTTCATCGAATTGGAAAGCTTTCGCAACCGACTTTTTATCAGTTTCCAATTTATTTAGCGCTTAGCCAACATAAACGTTTCCTTACCTTTTCCAACGTCTTGTTTATTCCCAAATGGCCTCCTGAGATTCCGTTATGCATTTCATAAAGTACTTGGCTGACTCTGGACCGTACCGACCATACGAGATGTAAGATGCAAACCATCTTGCACACAAAAAGAGTCCCACTGTGCCAGCTTGGTGTTTCCTCGTGTTCCTTCCAGACCAATATTGCTTCGATTTTATTATCTACTTGTAGGGAGAAACGGATGTCATCTGTACTCCACCTCTCTATTGGCTTGGTTGTAATCATTTGGATAGTGGACTCTTCTTTTGATTCTTTTCATTTGCAGTGTTCACATTTAACTCCGCACGGTCGATAAGAAAGAGCATCAGCATTTGAGTGCAGTTTTCCTCTCCGGTGTCGCACTTCGAAGTCATAGCCCTGCAACTGCTCGATCCATCTCGCAACTTGGCCTTCAGGGTTCATAAAGCTAGCACCGAGTTACGCAGTAGTTCTGTTTAGTAGTTCTGCGACCGCTTTCTCTTGACTATCATGAACTTGGGACATCACAGCTCAGACCCCACGATGAACATTTTTCCGGCTGCATTGAACATAGGTGCATTGCACAGCTGCCGCTTGAGTTCTTCAAATGCTTTCTCACACTCTCCAGACCACCTCAACCGTTGAATTCGCTTTTTCGTAAGTGAGTAAAAGTAACCAAAAACTGGACGAATCGAAGCGAAAAGCTATTATTTTCGAATAATATAAATTGTGTATATTCGCACAGGTGCGGAAGTGTAATTACGCAACCATCTTCTATTATAATTTAGTCTGTCAAGGAATGCGTCAACTTTTCCAGATATTCACTTGTTATTTCTTTCCATTCCATTAAAAATAAGGCTTTTAACTAATTGACATGTTTCCGTAAGATCTTCTCTAAATGATCACAAGGACGTTCTGTTGGGTTAAGATCGGGGTTTTGTGGTGGTGTTACTGGCAAGTGAGGGACTTTATGTAACAACTACATCTTCACCATTTGTGCGACATGCTTAGGATCATTGCCATGTCCATTGCCCATAAGTTTTTTCCGGTTTAACTAAACGCAGCGTATTATTCTTATGCATACGTCATTTTGTTCCTCATTTAACTACAAACACAAAAAAGTTGAGTCCGTCAAAAATTAGCGTCTTTGTTTCATCGTTCGGCTATCATGTAGAGTTTTTTGTCTGAAAAACAACATTTGTGGTACGCATTGCTTTTCTTATTTAATCAAAAGAAAAAGGCTGTTGAAAGTCATCGCTTGCTGGTAGAAACATATGGTAAACACGCTCCATCAATTAGAACATGTAGTTTTGATAATTTAAAAGTGGTGATTTTAATCTGAATACGAAGACGAGCAATCACAGGAGTTAATTTATTAATTTAACTCAAACTCAACGAAAACTGACAAAAGCATTACATGTGTTTTAAGAAACAATCTGCAAACGTTGAATAGCAATGGGGAAGATCAATAAACTCGGTAAATGGGTCCCACAGAATTTGAGTGAACGTCAAATGGAATAAAGCGAGGTCACTTGTGAAATGCTGCTTCAACGCCTTAAAAGGAATAAAATGTTTGCATCTAATTGTAACGAGTGACGAAAAATGGATTTTTTTTTTAAAACCCGAAGGAGAAAAATTATGGCTTTTACCTCACTCGTCATCGATTGAGTGAAGCGGGCATTCTAATTCGGAATCCTGAATCGTGCGGTCGACGCAATCTAAACCGTTTTTTGATAAATCCATATTTGTAATAAAAGTGAATGTAATTAGATACTAAGTTATAATTCAATAATTAAAAAAACCAGAACTAAGTTAATAGTTTTTCATTTTTATTTGGATTAAGAAAAAAATATCAAGAAAATGTAAGACCTAGTTGAGAACCGTGCTTCTTGAGTCAAAAAAAAAAAGAATAAACACAACATAAAATTGGTGTCAGGTGTGGGGTCTGCCTTAAATTGAAAAAAAAACCCATAGCGAAAAAGTGAATTGGCAAAGTAAAAAAAAAAAAAAAAAACTAAAAAATAAAAAACACAATCGAAATCAATTGAAAAATAAGTAAAAAAAAAAACATTTGCATCATATCGTCGTCAACATCCTGCAATTTCGAAAATCAATATCTCCTTTAACATCAACAACCAACATCAACTTTGAGACGAATAATCAGGTCCCGAAAACTTCAACAAGGCAAGCAGTACATCCTTTTTATTATCCTATACCATTTTTGTACACATATTTCTATTTCATTTAGTTTTTTTTCTTAATTTTAAGCTTCGTATTGTAAATTTTATTTTTATTATATTTTGTAATCTGAAATTATAACTTTTATGTCTACTGTGAGCTTCTCAACGATGTCCGACGATTCAGAATTCAATTTAACCGCGTCCTCAGAATCAGAATCAGATACGCTGAACCACCCTTCTTCTTCCGCCCAATCTACTCACACTAAACAAACCAAAATGCCTGCAGGACTAGACAGGTCATTTGCCTTCAAATTCGTACCCGAATTCGATGGCAATCGTTCTCTTCTTCATAAATTCAATAATGCTTGGGATTTGATGGCCAGTAAAACTTCTTCCACTGAAATGTCAATCTTATTTATGATTATAAAATCCAAGTTATATGGTTCGGCGTACAAAATCGTGAAGTTCGCAGATTTCAAAAGCTGGAAAAAACTAAAATCAGCTCTTTAAAATCACTTCTTGGAAACTAAGTCCCTTTCAAATCTCCAAATGGACTTGGTTTTAGCCAAGGAAAGAAATAATGAAATGGTCAGATATTTTGCGAACAGAATTAAACAGATTCTTTCCGATCCAAACGATGCTTGCATCGCTAACATCCCTTCTGAAGATTCCGGTGAAGGAATTTTTAAATAGCAAAACTGCACTAAATGCTTTCGAAAGAGGGCTCAATCCGCAAATAGGGCTTATAATAAAAGCCTAGATTTTCAATTCGTTAACTGAAGCCATAGAAGCCCCAGTAGTAGAAGAAAAAAGCAGCAGCTATTCGTCTTCCTCTACTTCCTCGTCCTCCCAATTCAGAAACCGAACTCCTAACACTTGCAACTATTGTAAGAAATCTGGGCATAGTATCAATCAGTGTTTCAACAAGAAAAACCCTGAGCAACTTTCTTCATTAAGAGCACCACATAAATGAGTGGAGAAAAAAAGAATACAAAAACAACCGAAAGAAACAAAATTCTAATTCATTTCCTCCTCGAATTCCAAATTCATATTCTAAGTCGGAAAACTATCCAGAAGCCTGAGCCATTGGCAGCGTCCGGACTTAAAACTAATTCCTTCTCGCCACATCTTAAATATAAACTTGAACAATAAAATAAGTAGAGTCGATTTAACCAATATAAAATCTGAATACCTTTTTAATTTTCAACCTTCTTAATTCCTTATCGACGGTGGCAGTGAAATTTGTCTGATTAAAATCGATAAATTAAAGCCAGCATTATCTTTTGACTCTAACGTTATTCATTCTTTAACTGGAATCTCCAATTCCGTTATTCATACCAAAGGAATCGTACACTTGCGCATTTACTTACCCCAAAATATTTATATTTCTTATCCTTTCCATCTTGTTGATAGAAACTTCTTTATGAATACTTTTGGCATCATAGGCAACAATTTTCAGGACAAATCGACTACGGCACCAAAATGTTAACATTCTCTTGGAAAAACTTCGAAATCGAATATGACTTAATTCCCTTCAATTAAAGAAGTCACAGGGAGCCAAATCAGTGAATTCGATGGCTGTTGGATGATATTTTCTGCATTTTTCGTCAAAAAAATTTGCGAAAAATGATGGCACTGTGCGAAGGTGCTTCATGGTTATCATGGTGCAAAATCCACGAGTTTTCTGCCCACAATTCTGGTCTCTTTCGGCGAATTGTTCCACGCAAACGTTTTATAACGCCCAAATAATAGTCTTTGTTTATTGTCTAGCCTTCTGGCAAAAATTCATGATGCACTACATCGTTGTAATCCATGAAAACCGTTAGCATTGCCTTCTTTTTTGACTGAAAATGACGTGTTTTTTTTTTGTCTCGGCTCATTTGGTGAACACCATTCACTTGCCTGATGTCTGGATTGCATGTCATACTCATAAGCCCACGTCTCGTCTCCAGTAATGATCCTTTTGATGAATGTGGAATCGGATTCAGCCTCGCAAATCATCTCTTTTGCAACGTCGACACGGTTTTATTTTTGCGTGAAATTAAGGTCTTTTGGCACCAACTTTGCTGCTATATGACGGAAACCCATTTCATTAACCAAAATTTCTTGGACGGATCTATAGGCATTGTTCAAGTCCTCCTCTATCTCTCTGATGGTTATTTTGCGGTTATTGACCAACATTTCTTTTACTTCATCAATATTTTCGTCAGTTTTCGATGTCGATGGTCTGCCCCTGCGTTCATCATCTTCAATTGACTCACGACCACTTTTGAACCGCTCGTACCACTGGTAAACGACCGTTTTCTTCAGAGAATCGTTAAATCGCAAAATTTAATACAAGCTCGTTGTTGCAAATTTAAATCCATTCCTAAAATTGTAAAAAATCGCCAACACACACAGAGATAGTTGTACTCTTGGCTAAGTAACTTCTGCAAATGTCAGTCTATGACGCTAAGATTTAGAAGGAATGCCAGTAACAGATGTGGCAACAAAAAAAAAAAAAACAGAACTCAAAACGAAACAATAGGAGCGCAACACGATGGTTATTCCGTTTTTTGATCAAGATGGTATATGCCAACGAACTGAAATCCAGACTACAACATACTAATCAAATCGCTAGGGAAAATCAAACACTAATACGATAAAAACGAAATCCTTCAAACTTCAACATAGGTGATCTAGTTCCTCTTAAAAATGAACAATCCCCTAAGCATATAAATAAAAAACTTTTTCCCGTCTGGATGGGTCCTTACGAAATTATTTCAATTAATGGCGTAAATTCTGAGATTAAAATTAAAAACAAAATTTTGAAAGTCCATAACAAACGTCTGACTGTGTATTAATCTGATAAATAAATACCGCACTCTTTATTGCCTCTTTTTAGACGACATGATGCTGAAAATAACAATCATTCTCCTTATGGTAATTTACTTACCTCTCATAAAGTTATGAGTGACGCCCTATCAACTATAATTACGAAATAATACCTTTTAGAAATAAATCCGGACTGTATTATAAGGAAATTGGTAATTTATATCTATTCTCTCAGATCTGGCAACTTGTAATATATACTAACATATCTGAATTTGACGAACAATATGTTGACATCTTTAAAACATTTAACAATTAACAAGTTTTTGTCAGCGAACTGAACCGGAAAACTTTAAAATCTCTCAGTGCGAAACACTGTTTTTAGAAGCAAAAAGCACTATAGATCGCTTAAGATACCAAGAGGAAATCATTAAAAAATGCTTAGGAACTACAAATGCACCCCGATTGCAAAAACGTGATTTAATAAACATTTTTGGAACTGCTGGTAAACAATTATTCGGTACATTAGATGATGATGACGCTATAATCATAAACAGTCATATTAACGAATTACACAAAGACCAAGCCCATATTACTAACCCTCTATGAAAAACAAATCTTCGTATTTGAAAACAATACTCATTCGAATCTTATTAACATTCATTTAAATAATCTTGAACAAAAATTCAAAGACATGAATTTTAGAATAAATCAAATACAAAATTATACTGATAACAACAATCCTTTCTCGAAGTTACTGAACTATCTTTAATTCCCTGTCCGAATATTACTATAAGGTGAGGTTTAATTTTCAATAGGCTTTTTCTGACAAATCACGAGTGACTCCTATCAAACTGCTTTGTCATTTTTGTTCAGCTTCGTTTGGCAAGTCATTATGGAAAGACTCACACCACAACAGCCAAATTGTTCAGCTGTATTACGAAAATCAGCGTTCTGTGAGAAATGTTTTTCGTGGGATTCGAGGAACTTACGGTGCGCATAATTGACCTACTGAAACCACTATTGCCAATATCATTCACAAATTTGAGTCCCAGTTTACATTACTGGATGATACTCTACCGGTTAGACCACATCCAGCACGTACTGAAGAGACTTTAGATGTAGCTCGGAGTGTTATCTGCGAGATACCAGTCGCTATGCTCGAACGAGTCGCCCAAAATTGGACCTTCCGAATGGACCACCTTAGACGTAGTCGTGGCCAACATTTAAATGATATCATTTCTAAGTAGTAAATGCCATGAATTGTTCCTTTAACCTATAATAAAAATTTTACGTTCAGTTTCAAATTTATGTATTTTATTTTACATTATAAGTCAAACCTCACGATAATTCACCCTATATTATGTAAAAAATTATCTCCTAGACACTATTTACGCTGCATCTCATGGCGAATTGCATCCCTATCTAATAGACTTATGGCAGAAATGCGAAAAATTCAATCTTAGCGGCCAGCTGGTAGCTAATTACCATTCCCTTAACAAGAACAATACTTAGATCTACTTTTTAATTCAGTGAAAACACATGCCTACTATTAAATAGTAATAATATGATACATTTAGTTCTAAACGTACCCTTGATCTCTTCAAAAAAAATTCTAAATGTACAAGATGACTTCTATTCCTAAACCATTGTACAATCAGATATATTCGATTATTATCACAGAAAAAATGATGCTTATCATTGACTCAGAAAAACAATCTTACTTTTTTTACAACGAGCAGGACATATAAAAGTGTCCCAATCTTTTCAAAATTATTATAGTATTTGAGAACACAATGTGCCTTTAACTTTCACACGCTTAAGTAATGCTTGCGAAGTTAATATGCTTTCCTCTCTACCCACTATTGAAAATCTATGTCAGACAAAACTAACTCTTATAGATCACAAAATATTCCTCAAGTTAAAAGAACGAAATGCATGGATATATGTATACTTCTCAAAACCTAAAAATGTCGTTCTGAAATGCAATGATTCAAGCTCATAAGTAACAATAAACTCAACAGGAATACTTAAAGTAAACCAGTATTGTACTCTCCTTTACCCTCCTGTACCCTTTCCACAATAACTACAAATAACTACATACGAAGCAGATATCCACTCAAATTTCATTTCCTTTGTGCCAGATTTACCTCTTAGTTTCGATCATACACGCCTGGAAAAGATTCCTAATTCCGAAATTAAAACATTTACCATATCCAATCAGATACAAGATCTTCACGAAATTTTTTTTTTTTATAATTCCGAGCGCGGTACCATGAATACCCTATTACTGGCTTTTCTCCAGGGCGCGGGCGGGTGGTGTAATAGTTTGAAACTCTGGTGTATTAGGTTTCAATATTTTTCCAGAGGTGGTTGTCAAACTGGACGGGACGAGCCAGTGCATCCGTGGATCAGTGGATCTTAGTACGTGCTAGTTGTTAGTTCTTACAGCAACAACTCCAACATAAGTGTTATGCCTTTATGTCAGAGTTGACGCGGACGGGATTTTCATATAACTACATACAAATACTATGAAAAGACTTTTTCAAAGAATCGCCTTGCACGGGATTCGAAACCGTGACCCTTTGCTTGAGGAGTCTATGCATATACCACGGCCACCCACCGATATAAGCAAAAGTTTAGATGAAATTGTTTATTACGTAACCCCATATCCCATATCCATATATTGAAAACATCTATACCAGAAATAATTTCATAATTATCTATATTCTCTTAACAATACTCTTTGTGATGGTGCTTACCATTCTTACATTGCTACGAAATCTTTCAATGAAAAATCAGATTTTTAAGAAGATTTGAAAAGACATGTCGTCCAAGTCCATATCTTCCAATTCGGGCCAAAAATAATCCGTGATAATGTCGCGAAAGCGCTGACCATTCACAGTAACGTGACGATCGTTATCGTCGACGAAAAAATATGGCCCAATAACGCCGCTGGCATGCAAACCGCACCAGACAGTTATTTTTTGTGGATGAATAACGCATATTTTGCTTTTTGACGAACATATTGAGCCAAAAATGAGCTTCGTCACTGAAGATGATTTTGCGATGAAATTCATCATCTTGGCGCATCTTTTCCAGAACCCAATCGGAGAACGTAGCTCGTTAGTTTACTTTACCATGATGAAAATGTTGAGCTTACTGGATAAATTGACAGTGACAGTTTGATGATTAGTGAAAGAGTGCGTTCACAAATTAAATTCAAATTTGTCAAGTCCCTATTGGAAAACCCTATATTTGTTTACTAGAGATCGCAGTAATTTACACATTTATTTATTAATTTCTTAATATACAATATAAAATTTTTTTTTAATTATTTACTACTTTAACTGAAGTGCATTGCGATAATGTTTGCGGTTACACTAAAGTGTATTAATGGGAGATTACAGTTTTTTACATTTAATTCAACTAGAGTCCCTCTCGATAAGGATCGCAGTTCATTTATTATTTATTTATAACTGGAGTGCCTTTTAATCAGGATAATTTTTTACACCGGAGTGCCGTTAGATAAGGATCGGGGTTATACTAGAGTGACTTTCGATAAGGGTCGCAGTATTAAAAATTATTGACACATACAGAATATATAACATAGCTAACATGCACCCAAGAACGATGGCTATGAATAGCATTTGAGTTTTTAAGATGAGTGATTGCAAGTGCAGATAATGGGGATGATCTATCGGTGGATTAGGGATTAAAACACTGTAGTTGAATTTTTTTAGTGTCGCAGATTTTCTTTAATAATTTTCAACACTTTAAATGTGATGTATGTGAATTGGTCGATTCTATGTATGTTGCACGATTCAACTATTGAAAGTTTTTGCGTTAGATACATTAACCTTCACTACTTTTGATTTCTTCTGTTATTATTTGTGACTACTAAAAAACCGTTCACTTATCCACCGACTGCGCCAGCTGAGTTTTACATTTGGATAAAATGTAAAAAGAAAAAACAAAATTTTTAGTTTCAACATTATAATTAATAAATTGAACTACTTGTTTTTGATACTAGCTTCCAACTTATTACAATAGATTGATTATTAATAAAAGAAATCTATGTTTGCACGGGTGAATTCAAAGAACTCGAGCTGTATTAGCTTGCGCCGGAAATTTGGTAGACACATATTCAGCATGTACATAGTTCATTTCGTCCACCTGTGCAATTACAATATTCATACTTTTATCGCTGACCTTGCTATTTGTCTTTGGGCCAGAACCTGTCGCTGGAATTGTTGTTGTTGCGGATGGTGGTATCGGCTTGATAGTGGAAACTCGTGCGAGGTTTTTTTTGCAACACAGGGAAATTCACGAGTACACTGGTTACCATATCCACTTGGCGGTGACCGACACGGTACTGACCGATATCATTTTTTCTAACTTGTACTTTATAGGATCCTTTCCTTTTGTGGAGTAGAATAGCTTTCTTCTGTTCTTTTGACTCACAGTGGACTTTCAGCAGAGGCTGTCTTGGTTACACCAGTTTTCATCTTTTTATGATCCTTATTATACTTTATTGCTAGGGCATTATAAAGATCTTCAATTTTTATGTTTTCGATAACGTTTATTAGTTTTTATTTTTTTGGTGAACGTCGAGCACTCAGTTATTGATTTCCCTTCCCTTCTTTTGATGACTGATGTATTTGGTAAATCACACGTTAATTTTTTTTAATTCTTTCTCCATTGACCCATCTTGATTGAAAATGGATATAAGTTGATAATAATTTTTTTTAAATTTTGGACACCTTTCCCCTGACAAAATTTAATTGGTTATGATTTTTTACGGCACTCTTTTTTATTCGAGACGTTGACTAAAATTTCTAATAAATTGTTGTTGTATGGAATCTCCATATTTTCTAATACGTTACGTTAATGGTGTAATTCTTTCTTAACTGCGAATCGTAATCGTAATCCTTGAATTGGTATCGTAGTGCGGTGGTAGTTCTGCACTCGGACACTGCCGTTGCTGTTATGCAGCAAAAACAATGACAGAATGCACGTAACAACTGATTGACAGCAGGTTGCATACACCTGCAAAAACCTGATTCGGTAAACCAACATCCGAACTTTCACTTCCCAGCCTTGACTAGCATTGTCACTGTTTGTGTCTTTCGTGTTTGTTATTTCGTAATGGCCCGGAAATTCAGAGAGAATATAGCAAATATACGAGGCCCAAAAAGTGTTCACTTCTCTGCATACGTCCACATCTGTAAATTCAGAACAGCTGTTTTGCCACTTACTGAAACACAGTTTCACTAACCTACTTCTGATCTGACGGTAGCTAGCTACGAAGGGTCTCGCCATTAAGGTGACGGCAATACGAGAAAGCCAATTGGAGCGGACTTATAATTTTTTTTTTTTAGAAATTTTACCTGGTCGTTATGTCTCCTCGATAACGACAGACACTATTCTCTTTGGAACGAGATCCTTTATCTCTTATCGGATTTGACTGAATATACAGAGGAAAACCGAAGAATCAAACGATCCAGGAATAACTACAACGTATTTTTCAAGCGTGTAAAATGTTAATTCGACTAAAAACTGTGGCAGAAATTACTACAATACAATGTCACATAGGTAGTAAACATTGTTAGTCGTTCATCAAGAACATTAGAAGTTATTCCTCATCCTCCATCCCAAGGCTCATTGCTGCTTCTCAGGTAAAGATGTTTTTACTTTGGAAGCATAGTAATTTCTTTTGGCATTTCGTATAACTAGAACAGGTTAGTTTCGCATAGTATTGTAAGTAAGCCAATTTGAGTTTGAGGGACTACGCTTCCATTTACTATAAAGCCTATTGCGGGCTTTAATGGAATTAAGAACTTCCGTTGAAAACCAAGGACAACTGTTATTCCGGATATTTACCGTAGGAACAAACTCGTTGTAAGATTGGCTAATTATTTTTTGAAAAGGATGCAGTTTCATATTAGGATCAGTGCTTAGACGACAACAATCCCATTGGACAGATAAGGCAGCAGTTTGAAGGGCATAAATATTTATGTTTCTATAATATTTATACGAAAAAGTCAGCGGGACAGCGTGGTAGGTGAAGTTAATATTATAGCTGCAGCAAAGAAGATCAGACGAAGAAGGCTAGACGAATTATCGGATACTATTGTCAGAGGCCTTATTTTGTATCTCTTTCGGATTCGGATTGCCATTCGAAATGTAATCCAGTTCTTAAATTAATTTGTATTTTGTATGACTTTCGGATTGAGTGCGAGTGCTTCCAAATTTTCGAAAGTCAGACTGTCAAAACAAACGTCATTAAACTTTCATTGTTTACAGTTGTTTTTTTGATTGTTTAAAAAAATAAGGACATTATAATGGACTGCGTTGAAATATGGTTTCAGGATGACGAAGAAAGAATGAAAAACATTGAAGGAAGAAGACTCAGAGATACCTCCAACATTATGGAACTGAGCCATGCAAGGGAAAATTTATTTAAGTTTAAAAGAAAACTTGAACAGAAGTTCCAATAAATGTTATAGCTTTGTAAAAAACTTTCGGCTGTCGAAGGAAGCCTTCTTGTATACATTGGAATCAATTCAACAAAAGCTTCCAAGTAACAAAGCACAGACGGCAGTACCGGCAATAATTAAATTCAAAGCTACCTTGAATTTCTTAGCACAAGGAGGCTACCAGCACCAAATTGGACAGGACAGATTTGCAAATCTTAGCCAGTCCAGATTGTCTGTGTGTATAATTGAAATTTGCAAGGCAATAGAAGAGGTTCTTTGTCCAAAGCATATTTCGTTGGTTTTATCAGCAGAAAGCAAAACTCAGGCAAAGCAATCGTTTTACAGAAAATCTGGAATTCCAGGATTGATCGACGAAACATATTTAAATAATTAGAGTTCGATTAATGGAACATCTTTATTTAAATAGAAAAATAAAATATAGTATCAATGCAATGATTGTAAGAACGTAATAATTGAAATGAAAATTTAAGTAGATGTTCCTTTAGATAAGCGACCACAATATGAAAATAATATGAAAATACTGCCTGTGAATGGAAAATTTGGAGATGCTTCACTGATTCTGCTGAGAGATTTATCTTGAAAGAAAATTTTTAAACCGGGATAATCTTTTTGGATTTTATGTAAGTGCTTCAAGTCTTAGCTCATTTGCTTATCTAACAAATAATTATATCTAATTTCGGATATCTGCATGAATCTTGGCTTTTAACGCCATATCGTACGGCAGCTAAAAACACTGCGGAAGCAAAGTTTAATGACCGTCTTTCGGCTACTAAAATTTTAATTGAACGTACTTTTGGAGTATTAAAAGACAGATTTAGATGTTTGATGACAGCGCGAGAACTCTTTTACTCCCCAGAGAATGTTAAGCAAAATTTGTGTGAAGTTTAATGTATATTAGTTACCAAAAAGAACTAAACCAATAAATAAACTTAAACACATTTAATTCATTGGAAAAAAAACACACACACACACAATCCAATCTGCTTCGATAAAAATTTAACGCAAATATACTCAAAGACTTAAAAAGTACTTCTTACTTGTCCATATTTACACATTCAGATCATTTGAGCGTACCGATAGGCATATCACTTTTGAGGTTTTTCCTTATTGCTCACTTACAGTCTGGATTCTTATTTTGGCTGTTCCATTTTTTGCATAAACTCCCACTTTTTAACCTATAACTCGTAATTTTTTCGGTCATAGCGGGCAATTTCCTTCGGGTTTTTATTTATATCTTTAAGAACACTAACCCATTTTTATCTATTTTTTTTTTTCTGATTTTTTACTTGCCATTCCAAAAAAGTTCGGCGTGTTGTGTTATTTCACATAGTGTTGCTCGAATAGAATCTAGAACAGGCACTTCTCAGCTAGAAGGTTATACAGTTTACATCGGAGGCGACAATGGTACAATGTTCTCTACATTGTATTCATCCATGGCTTCAGTTTCTGCATTTGGCTGGCTGGTATTCCAGTAAAGGCAACTTCGAGATAGAAAATCCTTACAACCTTTTCTTCTAATTGGGTAAGCGACACACACTTGCTCGGACCTTGGCCCGTCCCTTGCATGTTGACTTTGTTTTTCCTCAGCTTTGATTTTGCATGGTTTTTAAAGTCAGCCCATACCTAAAAATACATTTTAATGTAACCAAATATTATCCTGATTTCACAATTACTTTTTTTCACCCGCTAACATCACGCATAGGCGAACCTTCGGTATTAACCGCTTCCATCAGCCTAGCCTAAAGTTGGTTAGACTTTTGCCTCGCCTATAATGAATGGACAAATCCTTTGGCTAGATCCCTATGGCTATCCATAACTTCCACCAATACCTCAAATTGCTCGGGTTTGGTGTGTAAAGTTTTACCTGCCCCTCTTTGGATACTAAAATAAACACATTTTATTATTTTTAATGCTTTTAGTTATAAAATACTTGCATTTTATTTAAAATTTTTGCTTACGCGCATATATTCGACAGAAAGAAATCTTTCGAATGAAGTTTCGTACAAACAGGTGACTTTGACACATACTTTCGCAATACAAAATGCTAAATTTCCGAAATTCGGATTAGTGACGTTTCCTATAGGATTATAAAATACCAATTTTCGAATTTCGAACAGATTTGTTATAGAAACGGAATTCAAAATAAGGTCCTTGGTCCTTGGTCTTGGTGAAGCGTGTTGGGTATTTATTATATTGTATATTTATTTATTATTATAGATTTAGAGTCCTAAGGAAGATGCAAAATCATTAATTTGAAAAGCTCGAGAATCATTTCATCAAGTCTGCATTAAAATCTCCACAGAAAATAATGTGCTCATATAAAGAAGAAAATTTTAATAGGGAAGAAAAAAGAGATTGAAGAGAGCAACTACAGTTTGAGAGGTATGCTCAGGCATAGATCATTTTACAGATCCGTTATGTATTTCGAGAATTAAAATCCCTGATTTTAAATCTATAGCCTTACATATAATTTTGCCTGTGAGTGAAAATTTAGAAAAAATTGCAATACCACCTCCCCAAAGATATGTAATCCTATCGTTCCTAGAAATTTTGTAATTAGGTATACCATAAGTTGTATCAGAGACTCCGCTTTTAAACCAGGTCTCACAGATACAGGCAACATCAACACCAGAACTCGCAAATAAACCATTTTAAAATGATTAAGACTCCGTGCATTAATATGACAAACTTTAAAACCATCACAAAATTTGAAGAGAACATCTATCAATGATGCGTATATTTTTCATCCCCACTGTTTTGTCTTTTTAAATTTTTTTTTTTTTTTCCATTATGATTTAAGACTATTAAGAGTAAAAGAGAAACAGAGAAAAAATAATGTCACACACCCTTGAAATACAAATGAATAGAAAAAAACGAAAGGAGTATCGAAACGAAAAAGGAGTATTAAGAGAAGGGGTAATTAAAAACAGAGAAGTAAAATCAAAGATAGAGAAAAATAAGGGTGACTACAATTTCCATCTTGGGCAATTCATAGCCACGAAGAATGCTCCTTTGTGCATATCCGGACAACTTAAATTCAACCAACTGAAAACAAGAAAAATCGAAGTATTTACAAATAAAAGCGATTGTTACTACGGAGTAAGTAACGTCCTTAGAAAAGACGTTAGTAACTGTCACCCTCAACAACTGTTGTCTGTGTGCTGTGGCCCATACCTCTTTTGCTGCTGTATTTGCTCGAAATTCTCTCAGCTCCGTGTCGGCAACACGAATTGACTCCATTCATCCTATTAGTCAACAGTAATATACTACAACAATATACAACAAACCACGAACAACAAATCATCGTACGTAACTACTGGGACATATCTGCCAGATATTCATCTATGCAACTACAGTTAAACGAACCATCTGCGAAGCGAAGTCGACAGAATCCGCCAGATCAGTAAAATTACAACTACGACGATTGAAAAAGGCTGAGTGCAAAAAGAGGTAAAGAGTATCTCGATGCCAAATATCAAATTCTGGAACAAATATCCGATGAAAACAGTAAAGTAAATTTTTTCAATGACAACGACAGGCTCATAGAATAGGCATACCAATACCGAGAATCGTGTTCGTCAACTTAACATTTTTAATAAAAAAAAAATAGTGCAAACGTCCCGGAAAATCCAGCAGAGATTGACTTTTGACATCAAATATCAACCACTTAGTTAAGTCAGTTTTTTATCTACAGGTCACATAGATGGGAGCCAACGTTGCAGAGACACCAGATGCACAATTCGATAAGGCTACTACAAGCCACAGATACGGTCAAACCAAGATTGGTAATGCTCCAAACCTAAATGATCGGCAATTGGCGAGGTATATAGTGCCCAAGAATTAACCGAGTTTTTTTGGAAGGGCTGAGGAGTAGCCTTTATTAATAAGCTGCTTTGAAAATTCAACGCGAATTTGCGGCAGGTCATTGGAGAGTGTCATAGCAAAGCTTATATACCCCGACCAGGTGCCCAATATTAAATCTACACTACGTTTGTCTAACGGCCGACAGGAGACAATTATCAACTCCTTGAAAACCAAGCTAAGAACTGAACCGTCACCAAAAGCCGATCGAGTGAAGCTTTGTCGGTACAAAACATTATTGTTACTATGAAGTCCCAGGGCTTAAAGCCATACCTAAACGACCCATGTCTACTTCAAGAGTTCACAGATAGGCTTTCATATTACATAAGACTACATTGACTGTTTGACTGTCAACCTGTGCGGACGTGTTTTGTCTTGTATACCGAATTCCGAATTCTGTTACTTTTCCGATTTCCTTTAAAGCAACGTAAACTGCCGAATCAGTAAATTTCACTATATTTCCCGTCTTTGTTCGTCGACCTAGATTCACCTGTGCCAGTTTTGTACCCACAAAAAAAAAAAAAAAATAAACAAATAACCCTAACAAAAATTAACTGTGTCAATAAGTGTTCGTAGCCCAAATAAAAAAAAACAAAAAAAAAAAACAAAAAAAAAAAAATGGAAAAGTGCTGTGCTAGTGTTTTGTGCTCAATTGTTGACCCCAACGCGAGGAATGTCCACTCCTCCCACAACTCTCTCATCCTACGACTTTCATAAAGCAAACTTTCACAAAATCAGTGACTATCTTAGCAGATCCCCCCTTAACTTTCACAACCTAAGCGTAAATGATGCCTTATTCATTTTTTATAAAGAAATATTTAATTCTTTCAGCCTTTACGTTCCGTTTTCTCGCCTTAAAACATCATCTACTAGTCCTCCCTGGTATAATCGCAAGCTTCGTTCCTTACGAAACAAGAGAAACAAGTTATGGGCTGTTTTCCTGCGTACCAGATCCTTGTCCGACTATTCCAACTATCTTGGTGCTTATCTTCATTTCACCGAACTTTACGATTCCCTTTACCAGCGTTACCTTAACAATGCGCAAGTCAACCTTATAAATGACCCTAAGTCCCTTTACCAATTTGTTAACTACAAAAGAAAGTCCGATGATTACCCTCCTTCCCTCTCTTTCAACAACAAGTCATCAACCGATCCACTCACCACTGCCAACCTATTTGCCAGCTTCTTTAAACAATCCTTCACCAACGACTCCTTTGTACCAGATCCCTCCTATTTTCGTTACCTACCAAACTTCTCCAACGGCCCACATCTCTCTCACATCTTGGATCCCTCTTATATCGAATATAAATTACACCAACTCAATGACGAATTTACACCCGGTCCCGATGGCCTCCCTGCCATATTTCTTAAAAAATGTTCTTCGTCTCTTTCCCTTGCCCTTTCTGATCTCTTTCGTCTATCCCTTTCACAAGGAGAATTTCCTCAGGTTTGGAAAACCTCCTTTATAACCCCGATCCACAAAAAGGGATCAAAGAACGAAATAACAAACTATCGTCCAATCGCTAAACTCTCCCATATTCCCAAACTCCTCGAAAGTATTTTGTATGAAGCTGTAAGTTTCCAATGCAAATCACTTATTTCCCCTAGACAACATGGCTTCATAAAGGGTAGGTCAACCACCACAAATCTTGTTGAATTCGTATCCTTTGCCATCTCTGCCCTAGAGAACGGCAACGAAGTCGATGTAGTTGCAACCGATTTTAGCAAAGCCTTCGATAAAATCTCTCATCGATTAATACTCTTCAAATTGTCTGCCCTCGGCTTTGAACCCATACTGTTAAAATGGATATCTTCTTACCTCGAAAACCGTTTTTACAGTGTTCGTTTTAGGTCAGCCCACTCCACTCCATTTTTGGCCACCTCTGGAGTTCCTCAAGGTAGCCATCTCGGCCCCCTTCTCTTTATATTAACCATAAATGATCTCGATAGGATCATCAAATACTCCTCCGTCTCCCTTTACGCCGACGATACCAAATTTTTCAAAACCATTTCCTCTCCCCATGACTCCTTCCTTCTTCAACAAGACCTTGATAGTTTTTCGATCTGGTGCCTCAAAAATTGTTTGGAACTTAATATCATAATGGCATATAAATGCCAGTCCATCACCTTTTCACATAAGCGGCTCAAATCTCCTCCCCGATTCTTCCGTTTCCACAACCAACCGATCTCCTCCGTTGAATCTCTTCGTGACCTCGGCATTTTGTGTGATAGGGAGCTCAATTTCCGTTTGCATATGGATGGGATAATCCTTAAAGCCAACTCTGCACTAGGTTTTGTAAAACGATGGTCCAAAGAATTCACCAACCCATACGTGACCAGGTCCCTCTATATTACCTTTGTTCGTCCCCTTCTAGAGTACGCTAGTCAAGTATGGTCCCCATATCATCGCGTTCATATCTCGAGAATCGAAAGCATCCAGCGCCGTTTTCTTCGATTTGCTCTTCGAGGTTTGCCCTGGGATGATTCTTTTACTCTGCCCCCCTATCAAAACCGTCTCAACCTTATTAACCTAAACACCCTTGAGGAACGCAGAGACGCAGCCGACTTTCTCTTCATTCATCGACTTCTCTCAGGTCAGGTTGAATGCATGTCCCTTCACAATTCTATTTTCCTCAACACTAACCCTCGTAATCTACGTACCCCTCGTCTCTTCTATCTCCCAACCCACCACACCACCTATGGCGCGAACGAACCAATCTCCCGCATGCTACGAAAAATTAATTCAAAGCCTAGCGTCTTTGACTTCCACCGCACCACTTCCTACCTCAAATCGGTTCTCCTTCACCACAACAACCAACCTTAGTTTTAAGTATTAGTTTAAGTTTAATTTTAAGTTATAGCTTGTATTAAGCCGAATAAATGGGGGCTTTCGCCCCCACCAAAATTAAATTAGGTATGTATACAAGCGGAAAATGTTCAGTAGATCTTTCCATATTTAGCAACTAAATGTTCCAAGTCCCAAGTAGTTAAAACCGCATGCGAAGTGATTGCGATGATACTCCTCAAAATATCAGGTGTGAAACTGGAGCGAAGATGATCAAATATCAACCCAGTCTTAAGCACACACAATGATACAGTGGTCAACACAACGGTAACTGTAAGTCTCTTGAAAAATGTAACCAATTCGTAGGTCTTAATCTTAAGCTTAAGTGAGAAAATGTAAAGCGGCATTCACTTTGTCGCACGTGCCTTGTCAATCATTTTAATCGCAAGTGTACTGCAAGTTAAAAATGTGTGGCGAGCGACTGTACAATCAAGCACCATCGGTTATTGCATAAATACGACGAATTAACTTACCCACCTCGTAACAGCAATGCCCATGTAGTAGAGCAACATAATACCTTTTTTAAAATTCTTCCAGTTACCCTGAAGAAAGAGAGTAAGTTTACACATTTCAGGATGCCCATCAACTAAAAGGTATCTTCTTCAACAAATTCGCACTGTGAAGTCGCTTCACTTACCTCGCCAAACCATGGACTTACATGAAATAAGACAACGCTACCGATACTTGAAGAGCATTCCCGCAAGATCTTATAGCAAAGAAGAGCCTCTTATTTCAATACCTTCAGATCAAAAACGTCGGTTCAAAAGAAATAAAATGATTATTGGGTGCCAATGTCCTGAAAGCGTTTTGCAGTGCCATTGCTATGGAAGGGAGATATTTTACAGCTTCCATATAATAGATCAGTTACGATAAGTAGATTGAAATGTATAGAAACCGAGGAAGTTATAAAAATTCATCAAAAGGCCGGATTTGAAATTCGAAATTTTGTGAGTAATTCCAAAGGAGTGCTTGAGCGCTTCGGAGAAATATCGACATATTTTGAAAAAAAATATTCATATATCGGAATAGCTTAAACTAATATCAAAAAAGTTTTTGGGTATGTGGTGGTCGCCTGCTGAAGATCTATTTTCCTTTTCATCAGTATTTTCGACCCTTTGGGACTTATTGCGAATTTTATGGTATTGCTGAAAATTCTTTTGAAAAAATATTGCGAGCCGGTAGTCAGTGGGATGATCACATCAGCCTCGAACACTTCCTCTTATTTGTTCCAGATCAAAGGTCGGTCCACTGAAGGCAATATTGATTCCGCGTTTGGAATTGAAAGTCATTGTACTGGATGTAAGAATCGCAAAATCTATCGTAAGAGTACATTCAATACAAGTACACAAAAGGCGTTTCTGGTCGGACTCACAATCTGTGCTATGCAAAAATCAAAAGCGATAGAAGAAAATATAAACAATTCGTGGCATTTATAGTTGGTAAGATTTTCGAAGAATAAAGTCTAAGCGAATGGCATTAAATATCAGACATTGAGAACGTAACTGACAAGGCAACTTAACGAAACGCGAAACTAGACTTCACATCAAATAGCCGCTGGTATATAGGACCACCCTTGTACCAACCAGAGAATAGATGGCCAGGGCAAAATATCGGTTTACTATATTAAAGAGTAAGCTCGATTATTAATCCATCAAATACCGGGTGCGACACTTTTCATCGCTGTTAGGCGTACTCCGTTACATACATCGCCTGTGTTACAAGTTGAAACTGCGTGCTGAACTAAAAAAACGAATATTGGTGAGGAACGAATTGAGTGCTATTTTGGAACTCTTAGAACTAACTGTCGTTAAAACTTATTTGTATGTGCTCTGTCAGTCTGAGTGCTTTAAAAACGAGTAGAGTATTCTAAAAAATAATAAGGGCAGATTTGAGATGAATAAAACAAGTTCCTTATACCATTTGAATCCGTACATAGATATCTTTAAAATTATACGTATGAAGGGCCTCACCGATGCATCAGATACCTAAATATCATCGTATAATAATAATTTCATCTTCTCATCATTCAAGACTTTCACGAAACATTCAAACACCAATTTTTCGAAACAGTCATAAACAAAGATCGGAAACTCTACTATATTCCCGCTTTAAGAGCATCGCTAAAAAATACAACGGTGTTGCCAACTATGCAAAATACGTCGAGCCGTTCCAAAGCCAACACTGATTGTTAAGTAACCACCAGTTAGCCTCAAATCGTTTATCCGACCGTTTTCTTACGTTGGAATTGTCTAGTTCCAATTTATGATGTAGGATATAGGAAGGCATCATTAGAAGCGTTTGGGGGTGCTATTTACCTGTCTTTCAAGTAGAAGTAGCCTACAGCCTATCAAGTGACTCATACATTCTAGCCCTAAAGCGCTTCTGCTCGAGAAGAAGTAACATTAGAGAAGCACTTGCACTTACAAGAGGAACAAAATGGTTTCTTCCATCAAAACCGATAGGAGTGGGAGATATAATAATAATATTTGACGAGAACATAGGGAACATAGGGTGATTCATCCTGAGCTTTGATTTTCAATAGGAATTTCCTGACAGATAACGCGTGACTCTTATCAAATTGCTTTGTAATTTTTGTTCAGTATTATTTGGCAAGTCATCATGAAAAGACTCACACCACAACAACGTCTCCAAATTGTTCAGCTGTATTACGAAAATCAGCGTTCTGTGAGAAATGTTTTTCATGTGTTTCGGGGAACTTACGGTGCTCATAATCGACCTACTGAAACCACTATTCCCAATACCATTCGCAAATTTGAGTCCCAGTTTACATAAGTGGATGATACTCGACCGGTTAGACCACATCCTGCACGTAGTAAAGAGTCTAGTGCAGCTTAAGCTGAGAGTGTGCGCGAAGACCGTGACGAATCGATTCGTCGTCGTTCTCAGCAGCTTAACTTGGCGTATTCGGCAACTTGGCGTATTTTACGTGAGAATCTCGGCCTAAGAGCGTACAAAATTCAACTTGTGCAAGAATTGAAGCCAGGCGACTTATGTTTGCGTCATATTTTCAGTGAATAAGCTCTGGAAAAAATCAATGAAAATCCAGTGTTTTATCGTGAAATTTTATTCAGTGATGAAGCCCATTTCTGGCTCAATGGATACGTTAATAAACAAAATTGCAGTATTTGGGCTGATGAGCAACCCGAAGAGTACCCAGAGCTACCATTACATCCATTAAAAAGAAAGGTATGTTGTGGTTTATGGGCTGGTGGAATCATTGGTCAATTTTTCTGCAAAAATGAGGCAAATCAGAATGTTACCGTCAATAGTAACCGTTATCGCGCCATGTAAACGAACTATGTGCGTCCTGAAATGCAAGCACATGATCTCGGTGTGCTCTGGTTTCAACAAGACAGCGCGTGAAACAATGGAGATTTTACGTTTTAATACGGTAAATTGGCCGCCTAGATCGTGCGATATCACACCTTTGTACAATTTCATGGGGATATGTAAGTCTCAGGTCTTCAGGAATAAGCCAGCTACGATTGACGCTTTGGAGGCCAACATTACTTTTGTTATCCGCGAGATGCCCGAACGAGTCGCCTGAAATTGCACCTTCCGAATGAAACACCTCAGACGTAGTCGTGGCCAACATTTACATAATATCACTTTTAAAAAGTAAATGCCCTGAATTGTTCTTTTAACCGATAATAAAAATTTTAAGTTCACTTTTTCATTTATGTGTTTTATTTTATATTATAAATCCAGCCTCACGATGAGGCTTATTCATCTTGAAGTAACAGCAATGAGGCTTAATTTATTGTATCGGAAAAAACATCCATTTTTCGCTTTAAAGTGTCATACAATACATTCGTAGTACAAGTCTAGGCTTAATATACGTTAGTTAATTCGTTTGCATTTAGGTTAATATATTACATTTGTTACATTTAGTTTAGTTTAAGCTTAGTTTATGGTAAATAAAGTTAATAATTATTCAAATACAATATAAAATGATGTTGTATGTTATATCCGAATATTCTCCCGCCCGATGGACGATTTTCGTACCTAAGTACACTTAATTATGTACGTTATTGTACCCAATTGCAGTTGGAGTATGTTGTATTTCTTTTATCATAAGGGTTGTGTGTGTGTGATTTTGTTGACTATATACATGCAAATGAGACAAAATCGTGTAAGTTAATAATTATTAATGTCCCAATACATGTAGGTGACAAGGATAGTGACATAACAATACGGACAACAAAGGCATATGGAATGTTTGTAATTTGCTTTGACCAAAACTGGATCAATTCGCGTTGTTCGTTTTTTTTTTTTTTTTTTTTTTTTTTTTTTTTTTTTTTTTTTTTGTTAAATTTCTATTTTTATTTTTTTATTTTAGTGTTAAATAATTAAAGGTAAGTGTTTTTATTCAAATATCTGTTTTTCTGTGTTTTCCCTGTTCCACAAAAATTCTACTTCGCTAGGAATTGTGTACACAATACGTGTTTTGTTTTAACGAAAGTGATACCCGTTATCACTCATTATATTCTCAAAGAAATTCGGTACAATTTGTGGTGTTATTTTGTACGATAAATGTTCTTCGCGTACGCATTTCTTGGTTGTGCAGATGAGCGACGAAATTTTCGCGAACGGTTTAGCGATGATGATGGCCGAATTGCATATCAAAATGTGTGTTGTTGCAATTTGCAAAATGTGAACAATTCATCTGCTGTGAGTTTATATTTATTTATTATATATTTTGTTTTATTTATTTATTTACATATTTGTTATATTACTTATGTGTTGTTATCCCTATTTTTTTTTTAAATGAATACCTGTTGGTAGGTTTAAGTGTTGTATTGTTTTTTCTGTGGATAACGTTGATAGTGTTGCTGAAAGTTGGAACGCCGTCGGGTTTTTGATTTTCGAATTCCCGTCGGCATTTTGGAATTTCGAAATTTCGCAACGTTGTGCGGGATAAATGATTTTGTGTGATTGAGTGGATAAGGTAGGGGGAATCAAACCTTCAATTACCTTCGGAGTTTTGATTCTTCAATTTCCGTCGGCATTTCGGAATTTCGGAACTCCGCAATGAATAATTTTGTGTGATTAAATGGACTGTATGTATGTATTGTGCTGTGTAGGGAAATCTAGAGCGAAGAATTTATAATTATTTTTATTTAATTAATTAAAAGAACATAAATTCACTGATTTTCTTGTACATTTTGTATTGTGTCGTTAAAAAAGTCTTGTTTTTCTTTTGCGGTGTGTGATGGCAAATAAAAGTGTTTCGCAAGTGATCGCTTAAGTTCTCCGGTTTCGGTTTTTAACGTAGCCATGCAAGCAAGAATCACCATTGCAATGGAGGTAGTCTCTTATCGCTGATAAGAACCCGGTTTCCTTCTCGTCCACTTCGGGCGCTGTTTCATCCTAGGCATATATCACTCGCGCACGAAATATTTGGTCACCAATTGAACTCGGTTCCCTCGCTTAAGGTAACACACTCTCTCCACGGCCGTGGCTCCTTGAGGAATTTCGGGCATTGTTTTGCCGATTGCATCAACCTTTAGTGGACTTCCGCCTCTTTTTCAAACTTTTCGTACAAAAAATTTGCAGTATGCAAGACTGCGACAAAGCTTCGTAATTCCGATTGATTTACTTACCGTATACTGAGGAATTAAAAAATGGTATGATATATCCAGTACGGTAAACGTTTTGTCAACATTTGCCATCTGACATACATTTATTTTTGTATGAAATGTTTGTGTACCTGTAGTTGTATTTGTATAATTAATGATAGTTTTAGACCAGTTGGTGGTATTTATTTTTGTATGAAATATTTGTGTACCTGTAGTTGTATTTGTATAATTAATGATAGGTTTAAACCTGTTGTTATTAACATGCAGCAGAGAGTGATGTGTCTGCTTGCAGTTATAGCAACGCAGATTGCTTTGGCATTGGTTTGTCTTGTGACTGTATGCCAAGCAGTTCCGACAAAACCCAATTCTTTTTCCCGATGTGAAACACCGTTTTCTTCTCTACAGCAACAGCTTTGTGTGAAGAAGAACTATAGCACTCTATGCCACTCATTTCATCTATTGCTTCTAAGGTCCGAAAACGTGTTTCCAAGAACTGTGCAAACTTAGTTAGTGTGCGCAACTCCTCCAAACTACCTAGCTTCTCCTCTCTACTTCTTTTCTCAAAACGCTGGGTAAAACCAGGTAACCTTTGTACCAATATGTAAATCAATATATCGTCCCAAGAACTAACCTACAGTTCTAAATTTTCCAGGGCATGGAAACATTCCTGGGACGTGTCCAACAAAGACTTAATGCTATTTGCAGTCTCCTTTGTCAACTATTAAAAGTGGGCGCTTACCAACACTCGCTTCAAACAGCTTCATTTGTAAGAGATGATTTTAAATAATGATTTTTTTTAATTTCACCCAGCTCTATATTTTTGTGGACTCAAGATAAAAATACGTCATGGAAACCCGCCATTTTGTGTAAGAGCCCTCGAATAGCGGAATTTGAATTTGGGGTAACGAAAGCTCATTACAAAAAGTACCTGCGGATTCACTTTCCACAATGACTTAGCATTGTCGATTGCATCGACCAATTCGTCTCGGTAAGTGCAATATGTTTCATGTAGCAGATCAAAAATTTCATCAAAATCTTCCTCTTTAAGACCTTCATCAACATCTCCTCGTCGAATCCTTGCTTGATGAGCAAGTGCGCTCTTGAAGTTCAATTGTAGAACAAGAAGATGACCTGACAGATAGCTTGCTGTACGACGTGATGCTCCAGTCTTTTTGAAGTTGGAGTAGTCTCGAATAATCTGCACTAATACATGGGCTGAAAAGTCCGTGCCGTAAATCCATACCATTTCCAATTAGTACCAACCTTCAAAAGATACGTGTATAAATTTGACAGCTGTCGGAGATTAGTTCTCAAGATATAGCGTTGTGAATGAAGCAACTTTTGTTATTGTGAAAAAAAAAAAAAAAAAAAAAAAAAAATGGATTCAAAGCGATTTCGTGTGTTGATTTATCATTGCTTTTTGATGGGAAAAAATGCAGTCGATGCAAAGAAATGGCTTGATAAGTGTTACTCGGACTCTGCACCAGCCGAAAGAACTATTCGCAAGTGGATTGAACAATTTAAAAGTGGTCATACAAGCACCGAAGATGATGCACACAGTGGACGTCCAAAAGAGGCTGTTTCAGATGAAAACATCAAAAAAGTCCACATTACAATTGACCGTAAAGTGAAGTTGATCGAGATAGTTGACGCTCTGAAGATATCAAAAGACCGTGTTGGATATATTATACACGAATAATTGGACATGCGAAAGCTCTGTTAAAAGTGGGTGCCGACTAAAAACAACAACGTGTTGATGATTCAGAGGAGTGTTTAAAGCTGTTCAACCGCAATAAAGCCAAATTTTTACGTCGGTATGTGACAATGGATGAAACTTGGCTCCAGCACTTCACACCAGATTCAAGTCAGCAATCAGCTGATTGGCGAGCAGGCGACGAACCTCGTCCAAAACGACCAAAAACTCTTATGGCATTCGTATTTTGGGATACACATGGAATAATTTTCATCGACTATCTCCAAAAGGGCCAGACAGCGACTATTGCGTTGTTGGAGCGTTTGAAGGACGAAATCGCAGAAAAATGGCCGCATTTGAAGAAAAAGAAAGTTCTGTTTCATCAAGACAATGCACCGTGTCACAAGTCGATGAAAACGATGGCAAAATTGAATGAATTCGGCTACGAATTGCTTCGCCACCCACCGTATTCTCCAGATTTGGCCCCCAGCGATTATTTCCTGTTCGCAGACCTCAAAGAATGCTCGCCGGAAAGAGATTTAATACCGATGAAGAAATAATCGCCGAAACAGAGGCCTATTTTGAGGCTAAACCGAAATCGTACTACAAAACTGGTATCGAAAGATTGAAAAATCATTTCAATCAGTGTGTGGCCCTCGAAGGCAACTATATTGACAAATAAAGTTGAATTTTGCAAAAAGTTTGTGTTTTACTATAAAACGGCGCGGACTTTTCGATATTTTTAAAGGTTTTTATTGTAAATTATTTAACTAATATGTATAGGTATCAAGTATTTATTGTTAGTATTAATAAGATACAATCTTCATTTTAATATTAATTTAATTTTTTATTACAGTAACTTACGACGTTTGGTCAGCTTTGCTTAGCTAGTAACAGGTTAAATGTGAAAAATTAATTATTCCTCTTTAAAATAAGAAAGACTAGGGGCAAGACACAGACTGCGATTGAATATATGTACTCGTATGTACTTAGATTTTCATTGTATATATATATATATATATATATATATATATATATTGTGCATTTGCGTTTATTGTTTTAAATGTTTAACAATCCCGCTCGTTACGACCAAATTTTGGGGTGTGTAGGGCTTAATCTTTGTGTTAACTGTGTAGGGTAAAAGAATAATCGAAAAATGCGGTTTATATAAAACACTTTTTTTTTTGTCTTGAAGTAACAGCACAGAGGCCAAGTTTATTGTATCGGAAATTCTTCACTTTAAAGTGTCATACAATACATTCGTAGTACAATCATAGAATTACGTTACGTTTATTCGTTTACATTTAAGTTAAGATGTTACATTTGTTACATTTAGTTTAGTTTAAGCTAAGTTTGAATAAAGTTATTAATCTAATCTTCCGAGCGACATGGAAGATTAACGGGACCGCTGTTCTATCCTGGATCTACCCTATCTAATCTAGGTAGAGGAATGCTTCCGGCGGAACGAAGCCGTCAGAACGCACACTCTCGTGCTAAAGCTAATTGGGGTTGCAAGCGAAGGCTTGAGGGATTCTCAAATAACCGAATTTTTTCCATTAAGCTTGCTCGAACATTGAACCACACGGGACATCCAAATACCAACATGGATCTAGTAAGGGCCATGTAGCAGATTACCTTTATCCTCGCATCGAGTTGGCTGCTATAAAACAGTCTCTTTTTAAGGGCAAAAGCACCTTTAGCTCTGGCCAGAGCAGCATCTAAATTTTTGTAAAAATACAGAAAGTGATCTAGCCAGATCCCAAGGTATCTGACTACCTTCCGACAGGCAAGAGGCTGTCCGTGTTTTTCAATGATCAAGAACTTTCGCCAATTTTTCTGGTATCCCTAGAGGCTCTAGACAACGGCGTCCTTAAGATAATGTTTTCCGTCTTTCAAAAGTTGATTTTCAACTTCCAGTCATCTTATCTTATCGAAGTCACACTGCACGAGAGTATTAATGACCTCGATTCTTGGACCTGTTCAGTACGCTATCAAATTGTCTGCGTGCGCAATAGTATGGGGAAGTGAATCTATCAAGTCGCTTGTATAAATGTTAAATAGGATCGGCGAATTGAACGCGCCCTGCTGAAGACCATTTTTGATTTGAAATATTCCAACAGAAGTCACATCACTATATTTCACAATGAACTGTCTGTTGGTAAGCATATTGTAAAGAATGTACAAAAGTGGTTGACTGATCCCCAGCCTAGCCAACTTATAGAAAAGACCATCTAACCATACGGTGTCGAAGGCCTTCTCCAAGTCAATAAGGCAGGCACCAGTACAGTGGTTTTTTCCTTTATTCCATTGGATATCGGACACCAGTTTAGACGCGGCATGTGAGATATCATGTCCCGCCTTAAAACCGAATTAATTATCCTGAACTATATATTTGCCCTTAACCCACCTATTCAAAGCTCTATTGATTACCTTTTCAAACACCTTACTGATATTCGGAAGGAGACTTATCGACCAGAGATTCGCCGGATTGGATATATACTTTCCCTTTTTGGGGACAGGTTGAACCACTGCTGTTTTCCAATCCAGCGCATAATGTGCATTATTTATTGCATTATTAAACAGGGTGGTGTAAATGTCCACCGCTTCTAGAGGAAGATGTCGATTTCTTACTCCTGATTGTGTCGAAGATCTCATGGAGTTCTTCATCCTCTGGCGATGCCATTATTTGCCATATTTTCATCGCAGAACTGGGTGAAACCAGAGCCATCGGATCGCCAGTTCTCTACTTCATTTCGAATGTAGACGTTGTGTACCAAGACGCGATTGTCCAGGTCATAGTTAGAGCCATTGGTACCAGTGGCCTTGTACAGTTCCTGGAAAGTCGCCCCTATGGCCTCAACCTTCTCTTGTGGATCCTCGATCACAAAGAAGTCGTCATCATCAGCGGCCTCACCAGGATCTATGCCTGCTGCTACAAGTATTTGTTCGTTGTTCGTCGTTCGGGCGATTTTAAGACATGGAAGGTCGTTTTAATTTTTTCTCCGAAATATTTTATTTATTTGCGGGAACATATTCGGCATGCTGGTGTTTACAGTCCGAATTCTATTGTCCCAATACAAACTTCTAGAATTTCTATAATTTTCCTTTATTAATGTTTGGAGGTTTTTAATCGACGACTTCAGTGTCATAATCTCCGGGTTATATCTATCAGTAAACTGTCTGTACAAGGTTTTTAGTCTTGACAGTAGTCTACTTCTATGTCGGTGCAGTGCGTCAATAGTTGCGTTGCGGAATAAGTCTTCGTTGTCAGTGTGTTGATACCGAGGTATCGTTTTGTCCATTGTTTGTTTGATTGTCTCGTCCATTAGTCTTAGATACCTATCAGTCTCCTCTTTTGACAGATTTCTGTTGGATGGTGGGTAGAGCGAATTCGAGGAGAGTGCTCTTGTCAGTATTCTTGAGAAGTGTGTCCAACGCACCCTTCTATAATGCCTTTGAACAAACTCTTCCAATTTCGCATATTCGTTGGGAACAGTTATTTCGGTGCTGAGACCGCAATGGTGACTATCATACACGAAAGTGCGTAGGCAGTTTGTAGTTTGTTGTTTAGTGCAAGTCAGTTGTATTCGTGAGTCGAACAGCAGGAGATCCAAATAGGACCCGTGTCTGGAAAACGACGCACTATCCGTCGCTTTAAGGCCGAGTCCATACAGTATACTGTGCTGACCCCACCAATTGAATAGTAGGTTCCCTCTAGTATTTGGTATATTATTTCCCCAATCACTATGTTTGGCGCTGAAATCTCCGCTGATAATGAAATAATTGTTTTCCAATTCTAACCTCAGGGATCGAAAAAGTGTCTCGAGTTCTGAGATGAATAGGGTGGATTGAGTAGCCTTAGGTGCATAGACAGACACCATGTATAACCGCTTTCCTCTGCGGAGAGGGATATACACAATGCATGCTTCCAGCACCTGGAACCTGCGTACTACACAACTCTATACTCTTTTAAAGCGTATTCCTTTTCTTACAAAGATTGCAACGTCTCCTCCTTGAATGGAGTTGGGTCGGTTTCTTCGTACTATTTTATATCTTCTGTGCCTCATTTTGTGTCTTTTGGTAAGCTTAGTTTCGCTAAGGGGCTTTGTCTTCGAGCAACTTATATAGTGCAGCACCTTAAAAGGTGCGTTAGGCCAGGCAGCAGCGCGTATATTTGATCAACCCGCGCGGTTTGTTCAGTTATATGACGTTGAAGCTGAGCTATCTGACCCTCGATAGAGAGCAAGATAGCTAGCATGTCAGAAGCAACCTTCGCTTGCTGTACCATATTTCCCCTACCTGCCGCCATTTGGGCGTAGGTAACATGGGGAGTAACGGCTAGAGTTTGTAAATGCACGGGTGGACGTTTAACTTCCACTTTCTGCTGCCGAGTCACATTTACTCATTTGATATATTGGAATTTGGAACAACCCCGATAATTTGCGGTGTGTCCCGTGTTCCCACATAAAGCAGAAGAGAGTTGGCTTTTTTCAGACGCTCCGTCCTTACCTAGAGCGCATTCCTCAGATTTGTGGTTCTTTCCATACTTCACGCATCGCGGCTGCATTTCGCAGTTCGACACGGCGTGTCCGAACCTTAGGCAGTGAACACATTGTAAAATGTTTAACGGATGCACTGTTTGCACTTTGTACGGGAACATGTGTACTATAAGACTTTTACTAAAATTCGCTGTAGGGTTCGTCTGGTGATGTCGGAATGTTTGCCCAGTTGGCGCGACAGGATAAGGAAATCGACGTTAAAATTCACGCTGCGTTGTAAGCGCATTATTGATCGGTATATAACGCGAGTATATAGTGTATAGCACTCTATGTCAAATATGATTAACGTACGACGCCATTTGCAAAAATTATACCATCTTCCGATAGGGTGATTAATTTTGCGCCACCTGTTATCGTTAACTACACCAAGAAGCAATAGCATGCTAGAATACTTTCGTAAGTTTATATTATAGTAATTTAAAAGATATTCTAGATAAACTAAACACCTAATACGAATTAGATAATTTAAAACCCAGTGAATTTTCTCCAAATTCGAATGAATCAATTATATTAAAAATATTTTGGAATGGTATTAACCCAAATTTAGCAAGCATTACCTATCATATGGCAGAAATAAAAAAGGCTTTAGGAAAGGGTATTACGGTTTGGAAGAAACGGGGATACTTAGTCATTACAATAAATCATATAGTCATAAATATAATAACAAAAGACAATTTACTGCATAAAATTCTTAAAATGAACATTGTAGACAAGACGACCATAGGGAAAATCTATCACGGCAGAATAAAAATTAAAATCAAAATTCTCTACTACAATCAAAACAATTATTCAAATCATGACAATCCCAAACCAGAAACTACAAATCAGAATCCATCTCACCAAAATAATTCCTGACTGTGCATATAGACCATAATAATGGCTGTAATAATAAGAATTCTATAAAAACGAAATATAATGAACCAAAGTAAGTAGCTCATACCCAAAATACATATTCAAATAATAGGAATTTCAGCCAAAGAGAAATAACGAATCAATGGAAGTAGACCATGTTCGAGATACAGACTCAAACGATATAAATTTTCAATCACATGCCCAACATCGGATTTACCGATATTTGAGTTAATAACTCAGAACGAAAAATTTAAATGCATATTCGACACAGGATCAACAATAACACTCTTGAACCTTGATAAACTACCTCAATATAAAAGACAAAAACTCCAACTCTTTACGTCCTTTAGGCAGTATTATGGTCTGATAGACCAAAATCTTCTTAAGCTTTTGAAAGTAATTATCAATTAAGAGGAAAAATATTGATTAATTTGATTTATTGATTCTTGTCCTCTTAAGTATGATGAAATTCTTCCACTAGAATAATGTAAACTTAATGAAAATACTATATAACTAGAACGAAAAAACATAAGAAACAAATTAAAATCTAGTTAATAAAAATAAAGACTTATTCCTTTAAGAAGGTCAAAAACTAACTCACACTCAGGAAATTTAACATGAAATTGTGACCGCCACTAAAAACCCGTATATTTTAAAATACATTACAGATACCCTCAGTTTTATTAGGGATAAATCACTAAACAAAACAAATAATTCACCGATTTAGATTATTCTTAAGAAAATCGACAATTCATAAAAAAAATAGAATAAAGCAAAGTGATAGTGATATTGCAAGACATCACCAAATATTTCCACCCCTGGTTAATAAAGAGAAACAATAGAAAAAAAATTCATTATCAACGCCGTTATGACATTATGAGTTCGTTAGAATGCCGTTTGGACTTAAAAACGACGGCGACATTCCAAAGATTAATCAACTTCGTTCTCAAAGAATATATAAATAAGATATGTGTTGTCTACCTAGATGTGCAAAAAAAATAATAATTTTCCAAGAATTCGGTAGCCGCAGTGGTTGAGAACCTCGCAACGAAGTGGTTGTTAACCGAAAACCAGGGGTCGTGGGTTCGATTCCCGAGAAAGTATAGTGCTTTTATTTAAAAAAATCAAAAAAAAAAAAAAAATAAATAAATAAATAAATAAAAATTAAATAAACATATACCACAAAAGTGTTTTTTCCGAACATGAGTGGTAGTGGGCGGTCCGCTATTCCTATAGCGGGATCAGAAGGTGGCATGTTGTCATCGGACGATCAAATCGCAAAACCAGGCATAAAGACAACAGCAACAACAACAGCAGCTACAAGAAAAAGGAGGAGGAAGCTAAGACCAACTCCAAACCTTGTAAAGCGCCCGTCCCTTTCTACTTCTATCGAAAAGCTGTCTGGTAAAGTAAGAATGGCAGTAGCTGAGTCGGCACACTATGAATACCCATACGTGTCTGATGGTGAGGAAGGCCGCTATATGGGAGGAGAAAATAGCTTCGCATCTATGGTGGCTTCCGAGTCAGAGCACGAAAAAGAGGAAGTTCCAGCAAAGAACTACAACAAAAAGTGCAACCAGTGCACGAAGAGAGAAAGAGCAACATCAACAGCTCTTGATCTCGAAGCAAACACCAAAAACAAACGAGACTAAATAACAACAAAATATACAACAACCAAAAATACTTAAACATAGAACAAGTTCTAACGAAAAAACAACAGCAAAAGATGCATAAACAACAACAACAACAGCAAAAAGAAAGGGTTCCACCTATAAATAGTCTTAGGATGGAACCTAAGGACCCAATTGAACTGTGTAAGTCGGCCTTAGGGTCCAATTTTTTATTAAAAGGCCTAGTGTAGATAGGCACGCGATCCTTGTTAAAGGATTCGACGACGGAGTTCTTCTCCTTTACCTCGAAGAGGGAAAAGCTGCAAACAATGCTGCTGAGAGAATTAGAACCGTCTACTGATCCGGAGGAGCTCTTAAAGCTGCTCAAAGAGAAAGAGTGCGTCGGACTCAAATTCATAGGAGCCAAGCCATTCACTACATCCAGAGCCAAAAGGTCAGCTTAATCCCGATAGCAAACTGGATGGTCTAAGGAGTATTAAAGTCCTAGACTACCAGATTGTACACTGGGAAAGAGTAAAACGGAGCGATAACATGTTGCAATGTGTTCGCTGTCAAAGATTCGATGCGTCAAGTGCGGTAAGAAACACAAATCAGAAGAATGCGCTCTTGGTAGGGATCGAACGTAAGAACAAAGCCAACTCTCTTGCGTTTTATGTAAGGATACGGGACACACCGAAAACTATCGGGGTTGTCCCAAATTCCAGTACATAAAAAGAGTAAATCTGGCTCAAATTCAAATTCTAGCCGTTACTACCAAGTTACCTACGACCAAATGGCGGCACAACAAGCAAAGGTTGCTTCTGAGGCCCCAGCGCCTAAAGCACCGGAACCCGCAACTGACATGCTTGCTATCTTGCTCTCTATCCAGGGGCAGATGGTTCAGCTTCAACGTCAGATAACCGAACAAGCTACGCGCGTGGATCAAATCTGCCGGGACTAACGCAACTCCAGTCGTAATGAGTACGTACGTGGCGGAGCAAACTCTGAAGGTCTTTGCAGTGAATGTTAATTCACTGATTAGGATTGAGCGAAGAGCTGCACTATTGGTTAGCGAAACTAACTAAGCTTACCAAAATGAGGCACAGAAGGTATAAAATAATATAAAGAAATCGACCCAACTTCATACGAGGAGGAGGTGTTGCGATCTTCGTAAGAAAAAGTATACGTTTTAAAAGAATATACAGTCGTATGGTGCGTAGGTTTCAGGTGCTTGAAGCATGCATCGTATATATCCCTCTCTGCAGTGGAAAGCGGTTATACATGGTGTCTGTTTATGGACCTAAGGCTACTCAATCCACCCTATTCATCTCAGAGCTCGAGACACTTTTTCGATTCCTGAGACTGGAATTGAAGGAAAACTATTTTATTATCGGCGGAGATTTCAACGCCAAAAATAGTGATTGGGGAAATAATACACCAAATACTAGAGGGAACCTACTATTCACTTGGTGGGGTCAGCATAGTGTAATGTATCGACTCGGCATTAAGGCGACGGATAGTCCGTCGTTTCCTAAACATGGGTCCTATTTAGATCTCCTGCTGTTCGACTTACGAATACATCTGAGGTGCACTAACCAACAAACTGTGAACTGTCTTCGCACTTTTGTGAATAACAGTGATCATTGCGGTCTTTGTACCGAAATAACCGTTCCGAACGAAAATGCGAAATTGGATGAGTTTGTTTAAAGGCATTCCTACAACTATAGTAAGGTGCGTTGTACACACTTCTCCAGGACAATGACTAGAGCACTTTACTCAATTTCGCTCTACCCACCGTCCAACAGAAATCTGCCAAACGATGAGATTGACAGATATCTAAAATTAATGGACAAGACAATTAAACGAACAATGAACAAAACGATACCTCGGTATCAACAGACTGACAATGAAGACATATTCCGCAAAGCAACTATTGACGCACTGCACCGACATAAAAGTAGATTGCTGTCAAGACTAAAAACCTTGTATTCGACGGCGTAGATTCCTCTCCTACAACAAACCACCAAAATTGTTGTTGCTGCCGAGCAACATCCACCATGTCGCGACTCCCCACCGCCCTACTGAACCGGAGATGCGCCGCCCTGCAATGTATGACGTCACTGTGGTAGTTAAGTCGACACCGCTAATCTATCCTGGATCAGACCGCTTTGTGAGAAATAAAGCCGTCAAAGCGCACTCTCTCGTGATACATTTAATTTAGGTAGTAAGCCCCGGAGATCAGCTTATTTGATGAGGTAATTTTCCACTCTTATTAGGTTCGCCCTATTGTACAAGACCTCGTTAGGATAGAATTTTATGTACTCAGGCTCTAATATTCTGTATAGGCGAAGAGAAGCCCTAAGTCAAGCCCTTTTAAACACCGAATCTTTTCTAAAAGACTTGCATTAAACCACACGGGACAATCAAATACAAGAAAAGGCCGGATAAGGGCCATGTAGCAGATCGCCTTTACCTTCGCATCGAGTTGCCTGCTATAGAACAGTCTCTTTGTAAGGGCAAAAGCAACTTTGACTCTCGCTAGAGCAACATCTACCAGGTGTACCGGTATGAAGTGAGCGTCAAGATACAAATGTCACATTTATTGTGAACGGGCTTTATTTTTTTTTTTTTCTACCTTGGTTGATATGACACCTGTAAAACATATTTAGTATACATCAAGTCATTGAGCAAACAATATCATATTTTTCATCGTGTTAAAAATGTCGAATTTTGTACCAGAAAGTGATGACATGCGGAAAGCATTAATTTTTTGCTTTCATTTGAAGAAAAGTGCAGCAGAAAAGTGCATTGAGTAAAGATAACACTTTGAGTCAGAAACAAATGACAAAAATGTTAAATGTTGCACAACAAACAATTTCTGACCGTTTAAAAACTATGGAAAAGATCCAAAAGTCTGGAAAATAGGTACTACATGAATTGAATGAAGGACAGATGGAAAACCGAAAAACCAATGGTGAAACTTTGCTTCAAAGACACGATAAAAAATCTAATTTGTATCGAATTGTTACTGGCAATGAAAAATAGATTTATTTCCAGAATCCTAAACGGAAAAAATCATGTGTTAATCCGAGACAACCATCAACCAGATCGATTCGACAAGAACACAATGTTGTGTGTCTTGTGGAAACGGAAAAGTGTGGTGTACCACGATCTCCTAAAACCTGGTGAAACCGTTAATACAGATCGCTACCAACAGCAACGATTATTTTGTACCATGCATTGATCGATAAACGACAAGAATGGGCCAGAAAACACGGCAAGGTAATTCTGCTCCATGAAAATGCACCTGCACACAAAGTAAAACTGTTTTAGGATACAACTAAAGCACCTAGCTGGGAGCTGTAAACTCACCCGCCGTATTCACCAGACTTGGCTTCTTCCGATTACCATTTGTTTTTACCGATGGGACACGCATTAGTTGAGCAGCACTTCGAATTCTACGAGGAAGTCGAAAATTGGGTGACTTGTTGGTTTGCTTCAAAAGACGAACAGTGTTATTGGCGTGGAATCCATAAATTGCCTGAAAGATGGGAAAAATGTGTAGCTAGCAATGGCCAATACTTTGAATAAAATGTTTTTTACTTTCCCATTAAAAATTAGTGTTTTATTTTCATACCGGCAAACCTGTTTTATGTTTGTTAAAATACAGATATTGATCGAGCCAGATCAAAAGGTATCTAACTTCATTTCGACAAGCAAGTTGCTGCCCGTGTCCCACGATCCGAAACGTTCGCCAATTCTTTCTGGTATCCGCAGAGGCCCCAGACAAAGACGACCTGAAAAGAATGGTTTCCGACTTGTGAAAGCTGATCTTCAACTTCCAGTCGTCGCAATATCGTTAAATTTTGTCAAAGTCACGTTGCAAAAGAATGTTTATAACCTCAATTTTTGGACCTGATCTGTACGCGATTATGTCGTCTGCGTACGCTATGGCATGGTGAAGTGAATTTATCAGATCACTTGTGTAAATACTGAATAAGATCGGCGAATTAACCGCACCTTGTTGCGGTTTCACCGTTTTTCATGTGAAATATACCAGTAGAAGTCACATCGCCATTCTTCACGATAAACTGTCTATCTGAGAGCATATTGAAAAGAATATGCAGCAATGGTTTACCAGTCTGTTCAGCTAGTAGAAGAGTCCCTCTAACCATACGGTATCGAAGGCCTTCTCCATGTTAATCATATAGGCACCCGTGCATTGTTTCTTGCTTTTGTTCCAGTTTAGACGCGACATAAATGACATCATGCCCCCGCCTTGAAACCGAAGTGTCTCTGAGACTCGAGGTTGGATTGAGCAACCTTAGGTGCATAGACAGGCACCAATTATAGATACTTTCCGCTATGAAAAGCTATATACACGATGCATACTTCAGGCACGTAAAACCTACGCACTTCACGACTATATATTCTGTAAAACGTTTACCTTTTCTGACAAAGATCGCAACGCCTCCTCCTTGTATGGAGTTGGGTCGGTTCCTCCGTATTATTTTATACCTTCTGTGCCTCATTTTGTGTCTTTTGGTTAGCTTAGTTTCGCTAACAAAAAGCACATCACACATCTTTGCTCAATCCAAATCAGTGATTTAACATTCACTGCAAAGGCATTCAGAGTACATACCCATTACCACAGGAGGTGCGTTAGTCCCGGCAGCAGTGCGTAGATTTGATCCACGCGCGTAGCTTTTTCGGTTATCTGACGTTGAAGCAGGGCCATATGCCCCTGGATAGAGTGCAAAATAGCTAGCATGTCAATTCCAGGTTCCGGTACCTTAGGCGCTGAGGTTTGAGATCTTCGCTTGTTGTGCCGTATTCTCCCTACCTGCCGCCATTTGGGCGTAGATATTGGAGAGTAATAGCTGGTGTTTGTATTTGAACCGGTGGACGCTTAAAATCCACCTTTTGCTGCCGAGCCAGATTTACTTTTCTTATGTACTGGCATTTGGGACCACCCTGATAGTTTGTGGCGTGTGTCGTGTATTCTAACATAAAACTCAAGAGAGTTGACGACGCTTAATCTCTACCCAGAGCGTATTCTTCTGATATGTGGTTCTTACTGCACTTGACGCATCGAGACTGCATTTCGCAGTTCGACAAGGCGTGCCCGAACTTTTGGCATAGAAAAAATTGCAACATGTTATCGCTCTATTTTACTTTTTCCCAGAGTACAATCTGGTAGTCTAGGACTTTAATACTCTTTAGACCATCCAGTTTGCTTTTGGGGGTTAGCTGAACCAGAAAGAACGGTAGTTTCCGTGTTTCCCTTTTGGCTCTAGCTGTGGTGAATGGCTTGTCTCCTAGGTATTTGAGTCCATCGCACTCTTTTTCTTTGAGCAGCTTTAAGAGTTCTTCTGGATTAGTAGACGGCTTTAGCCCCCTCAGCAGCCTTTCCCTCTTCGGGGTGAAGGAGAAGAGCTCCGTCGTCAAATCCTTTAACAAGTTTTTAATTTTATTATAGCGCTTCACTGTATTATAGTGGATCGCTTGCCTATCCACTCTAAGCCTCTTAATGAAAATTAGGAGCCTATGGATAAAATTTACACAGTTCAATTGTGTCCTTAAGTTCCATCCTAAAAGTATTTATAGATGGAACTCTTTGTTTTTGCTGTTGTTACTGCTGCTGTTTTTTCTGTTATGGTTGCTGCCGCTGCTGTTGTTGTTGTGAAGTTTGACAATTTATTTTTTGCTTTTGCTTTTGTTGTTACTGCTGTTTCTTTTTGTCTTGTGTTTTTTTGATTTGTTGTTGTTGTTGTTTTTCTGCTGTTGTGAGCCTTGGAGTTCTGTTAACTGCTTCTTCTCTCTCACTCTTCGCTGGAGCTCTTTGATGCTATTGCTTGTGACATCTACCTCCTCCTCTTCGTAATTTGACTCAGAGGCTGCCATAAATGCAAAAGTATTGTTACCTCTCATGTGGTGTCCCTCTCCACCATCGGACAAATATGGTAAGTCATCATCACTTGCTTTTTGCCTTTTTTGATTTTGTGCTGCTGCTCTCGATGATGTTTTTGGCCTTATTTGTAGATGTTGACTACATTCGGAGTAGGCTTCAGCCTTCTCCTCTTAACAGTATTTTTTGGTTTCCCAGAATGAGATTGGGTCGATATGACGGCTAGGTCATCAGATGACATCAAGCCATCTGCTGGTCCCGCTATTTGAAAAGCGGACCACTCACTTTCACTTATTGTATGTCTTACTCTTTTATTATGGCTTACAGTATAAGAGATTCAAACTTTCGCTTTAGGCGCAATCCTTACACAGGTCAATCATTCCCTAATTTATGCAAGTAGAACTCTTAATGAACGTGAAAAAAAAAATATTCCGCAACGGAAGAAGAGCTCCTTAGTATCATTGGGGTTGTAAACTAAATATTTTCGAGCATATCTCTATGGTAAAACTTTTGATCAAAAAATAAAATAGCAGATTTTATTCCCAGAGTAAACACTAATACAGGAGAAATAAATGCTTTAGAGTTAGAACCACAAATTTATAACATGAGCACAGATGCGACAATACACTCACAAAAACAAACCAAATTGAAAATTAAAAAGTAAATTTTGAAATACGAGTAGCTGTTAAATACGATTTCTACACAAATGATTTTGACATATGCTAAAACAAAACAGAGGTAATCAATAACAAATGTAAGATTTACATTAAAATTACATTGAAAATAACATTATAACTGACATACCATATTTCGTAGATTTTTAAAATCCGAAATTTCCTGATCATGAGTATAACAAAGTGCAAAAAAGCTGATAGAATTACTTAATACAAATTTGAAATTTTATAAATGCAAATGATATGGTAAATGAAGACGAAACTTACACACACATTACAAAAACCATAAGAACGCAACAGGACATGCAAAAATAAATGAAAACTATGGATATTCATATTAAGAGAAAACATAGCTTTTTTCTTTTTTCTTTTCTATTTTTTTTTAGTTAATCCTGGTAATGTTAAATAATTTTGAAGACAAGGAGTAAAAACCCACTTCACAAAACCCAATAATCATACAAGCAATGCAGTCATTGAAAGGTTTCACAATACCATTGGAGAAAAATTAAGAATTTTAGAAACAGAAAAATCTAAACTGTGAATATATAGTAGGAAAGACTACTTAAATGCGTATAGTGGTATAATAAATCCATTTCATTCAATTATATTTCTACTATATAACCTATCGATGTATATAGTAGAAAGTTGATAAGAAAAATAGAAATATTGAAAAAAGAGTATAAGGAAAAGGTTATTCACAAACAAAATGAGAACCATGAATTTTATGAACTAAATTATAAGGAACGTTATAAGGCACTATAAAGCGCTAAGCCACAAGGATAAACCTAAATATAGAAAATTAAAAATAGAAAAAATATATCTAGAAAACATTAAAAGATCTACAAAATTTAAAGCTCAATTAGATATTAGTAAAATATTAGTAATATAATCAAAATAATGACACCAATGGCGCTTCCACATACAACGAAAAGGAATCTTATAATCGACAAAATTACAATAGCAATAACATCGGATACGCCTAAATTACCATTGGAAAAATACCAATTATTCATTATTACAACATAATATTAAATAAGTAACCATTTTAATGAGACCTTCAATAAAATTATTCAAATCATGGAAGCAGACAAAATTTTAGAAAAATATAACGAAAAAAAAAACACAAATAACTTATTTACCTAGATACACTACTTAAAATTAAAATATTTGGATAATATAGAACATACACAAAACAATAAATATTGTTATATTACATCATCAAGAATAAATATTTGGGGGTTGCCGTGGTGTAGTGGTATATGCACAGACTCCTAAAGCAGAGGGTCGCGGGTTCGAATCCCTTGCGAGGCAATTCTTTGAAAAAGTCTTTTCATAGAATTTGTATGTATAGGGTTTTTCAATAGGGAATTTAACTTTGAATTTAATTTGTGAACGCACTCTTTCACTAATCATCAAACTGTCACTGTCAATTTATTCATTATAGTAAAGTACATTAACGAGCAACGTCTACAAAGTAAAAAAATTTTCTATAGATATTCGGAACCACAAAATCATCTTCAGTGACGAAGCTCATTTTTGGCTCAATGGGTTCGTCAATAAGGAAAATATGCGTTATTGGCTGGGTGAAAACCCACATGTGCTTCATGAATCACCACTTTATCCAGAAAAAATAACTGTTTGGTGCGGTTTGCATGCCGGCGGCGTTATTGAGCCATATTTTTTCGTCGACGATAACGATCGTCACGTTACTGTTAATGGTCAGCGTTATCGCGCCATGATCACCGATTATTTTTGGTCCGAATTGGAAGGTATGGACTTGGACGACATGTGGTTTCAACAGGATGGTGCCACAAGCCACACAGCATACGCTACAATCGATTTATTGAAGAGTAAGTATGGTGAGAGTGTTATCTCATGACATGGGCCAGTCGATTGGCCGCCTCGTTCGTGCGATTTAACGCCGCTTGACTATTTTCTGTAGGGCTACGTTAAGTCATTGATTTATGCCAATACACCGACGACGTTGGAAGAGCTCAGAGCCAACATTGAACGCGAAATAGCGCCGTTTCAGCCGAAATGTGTGGCCGAGTCGTTGAAAATTGGGTCCAACGAATCGACCGCTGCAAACGTGCCCGCGGTGGCCATATGAACGAAGTCGAGTTGCATTCATAAATGCTTTGATTGAACTTCAAGCCAATAATAAAGTTTTTGAAATATCTCAAATGGTTTGCCTTTTATTTAAAAAAAAAGTTGTCAGGTCGTTATTAGAAAACCCTATACTTCTCGTACGTTACTTCTTCTTCGTCTTTGTTAAAAAAAATGTTAATCTCGTTCCCATCTACTCTGAGCATTCTCCGCTTGAAATCAAGAATGACTTCTATTGGCAGTAGAATGTTGTTTTCTATTAGCCCGTCAAAGTTATCGTGGAACTTAAACCCTAGAAATTCAGCTATTTTATCTGTTTACCTTCCTATCTACATATATGGATGTGCTAGTTGTTAAAATAATCTTAAGTGGTTTTTGTAGTTTTGTTTGCCACTTGGGATGGCATACACCTGGGTTAAGAATACTGGTCTCTGATCCCGTGTCGATCAGTATTCTTAGTCTATAGTTTTTTTTTTTTTTTCGACAACTATATAGGGTAATCGGCTATTGGGCTTTTCTCCCGAAAGTCCTCGTTTCTTTCTAATTTGTTTATTTGCCTGGTTACGGCCGATAGTGTGTCCATTGATTCTATTGTGCTATTGTGATTATTTCTGAAGGGGTTACTCGGATTTGCTCTAGATTGACTACTCTGATTTGTCCTAAACTGATTGTTGTGATTTGTTCTAAACTGATTGCTCTGATTTGTTCTAGCCAGGTTTCTGTGGGATTGCTGTTTGTAGGGCCTATCGCCTGAGTTGTAAAACCTATCGTGATGTTGTTGTTGAAGATTTCTATCGGAGTGTTGTTCCTGTTTGGGGTTACTTGTTCTAGAAATACCTCCCGAATATGCATATCCTGTTTCCGACAAGATTTGCATTGCCTCTTCTAAGTTTTGTGGGTTTCTGCAATGCAGGAGCCCCATCATTGGCTCTGGAATTTTGCTTATAAAAATTCGAAGAGCTGCCTTGCAGTTTTGCTTTACTTCAGTGAGTTATGGGCTCTAACAGTTCTCGTCTTGTTATTAAGTCGCTTCAGAATTTCTTTAATACTGTTGTAATACTCATGTCAGTGATTTTTGAATGTAAAACTCCTAAGATCATCGTAAAGTTGTTCGGTAGTTTTTCTATCGCCAAAGTATTGGAAGAATAACTTTTTCACGTCCTCCCAACTACTGACACTGTTGTTACTTTTGACAGCTTCCCTAGCTTTGCCTACCGGTTTGTTTTTAATAATATCGAAAAAGAACATTTGCACTATTTCATCGTACCTACCGAGGGTCGGGTAAATTCTGTCTACTAAGCCAAAGAAGTTATGTAAATTATCCCTATTTCCATCATAATAAGGAAGGTTTTTTAAATATTTTAAGATATTTATACTAAGTGTAAGAGGACTTACTGCTGCCGATGCTCCTTCTGATGTCATCTTGGTTGATTGCAGGTTTCGGTTACTGTCGATTTTTTCTATCCTACGTCTTCTTCGTAGATCGTTGTCCAGATTGCCTTTCAGGTGTTTCGCTTCCGCTTTCTAGTTTCACTTATTGTAAATTTTAGGTTCAAGTTTTTAAATATTCTTTTCACAGATTGGACGTTGCATTGATAGACTTTTTTTTTTCTCCTGTATATATTTAGTTTAATTCGAACACTTTTTCACATTGCAAATGACGGAAAATTCTAGTTTCAATATTTACATTTACTTTTCATTTACTTGGTTCACTTAGTTCTGCTGTGTTTCATACACCAAAGTTTATCGCACTATTATGATGTGCTTAGCTAATATATATGCACCTCACTAAGCTTAATCGCTTTAATTAAATTTATATATATATTTTTTTTTGCTTGAGCGTACTGTTCACTTGAGTCAAATAATTAGAATTAACCGCTGATTAATCGTTCTTCAGTGAACACTTTTCGCGTACTCAAGGAATACCGACTGCGCCATGTTATGTTTTCATGCCACCGGTTTGACATAAAAAAACACTTTTCTTTTTTTTCCCTTTTTATTTCTTTATTAAAATATAAAAACTTAAAATTAGAAACATGAATTGAACTTTACTGCGAGTTGTAGGGAAGAACACGAACTTAATTTTACTGCGAGTTGTCGAGAAGAGAGAGACTGACTGAATTTGCTGCATGTTCTTAAAGCATAAAACTGTTGACACAGCTTTTCCGATGAGCACAGGCTCGTCTGTGGGAAAGGAATGCGAAGGTTTGTGAAGGTTTCACATTTACCGGTGCATGTAGCGGAAAAGTAGAAGCGTCTGTGAAAATGATCCGCGTACCGTTGATTTCTCATTTTGCTCTTGATTTGAGTATAGTACATGTGAAACGATGTTGATCATGAAAGGGGATAGGATAAGTCTCCGAAGTAACTCATCTCTTCAGAAACATGCTGAAATCTAAAGAAAATTTTCGATAGATAACGTGAAGCAGATTTCAAAAATCAATCTCTGCAGAAGGATATAACATTTGCTGCATATGGGTTTATCAGCCAAGGTTTTAAGCAAAGTCCTGACCAGATCAAGGCTATACAGGACTTTCATATACCACAAACAAAAAATGGAATTAAATCATTTCTGGGACTCCTTGAGTATTATCGGAAATTTATTCGAGACTTTGCAAAATTTACCAACCCTCAAACACAATGTCTAAAAAGGGTTGTGAATGCAAAAACCTAATGAAGAATACTAACGAAACTTTAAGCAATGCATAAATGTTTTAATCAACGAACAAATATAACAATATCCCCATTTTAGTAAACCATTTATTTTGACCACCGACGCGAGTAACTTCGCTTTAGGCGCAATTTTATCACAAAGCACCATGTGCAGTGATAAACCGATATGCTACGCTAGTAGAACATTAACTGATAAATGAAACCAAGTATCAAACTATAGAAAAAGCTACCGTAAAGGAAGATATCGTGAGGGCTACCAGATACTTAGTCATAAATTCAAAAGATTAACTGACCATAAACCAAGCCAATGGCTTATAAGTCTTAAATATCCTAATTCAAAATTGGTTAAATGACGCTTGGAGCTTGAAGAATTCGATTATGAGATAGCTTAAAAGAAGGAAATTGAAACTTGAATGCAGATGCCCTTAGTCGATTCAGAATTCACCTCTCTAATTCAGCTGACGAAAATTAAGGACCATATATTGTATATACTTCCAAACGTCCACTAAATAAATTTAATGTTCAGTTAATTCTCAAGAAAACCGACAAAGATGACACTTCAAATGTTGTTTACACATAAGCAAAGATGTACAATATAAAAACAACACTTTTCCGAAAATAACATTATTGACATTTTTAAGCAATTCTTACCTCCTAAACAATGCGCTATATATGCAGACGATGACACGTTTTGAATTGTTATAAGTGTTTAAGCGAAATATTTCTCAAATACAAAATCAACATTTTTAGACTAATTCATTGTACAGAGACTTTAATATAAATAACTGAAGAAGACGCACAAGATAAGATGATGACTGATTATCACAACACTAACAACTACAGAGGCATTCACGAAACTCTGTTACATCTCGAAAAAACACACTTTTTCCCGTATAAAAAGACACAAATCCCAAAAATTATCAACAATTTCATTTTATGAAATACAACAAGAACCCTCCAAAACCTAACAAAAACAGGTACTCCAGAGAAACTTTTAGACATAATCTATGTTGATAAAAAGATACTAACTATTATAGACAAATTTTCAAAATATGCAGCGGCATATGTACTCTTAATACAAAACAGTCTCAATGTAATCCAATCTACTGAGCTAAAATGAATGTACTATCATTTCGTATAACCCCTTTTAGCCTGTGATTGGTAACAATCCGACACTTACTATAGTTTTATTTTGACACCAATTTCAAAACTTCGTGTTGGTGTTTTTTGCGACCATCGGAAAAGAGCAGTATCGCTCAGTGATACGATTCTTTGTTTTGAGTGGCAAAACCTGCGAGGAAATCAAGCCCATTTTCAATGGGACCAATTCCCTTTTGCGTACAACCGTTTACCATTGGTTCGAAGGGTTTCGCGTGGATTCCCCTCGTACAGTCGGGCAAAAGTAGTGTATTTGTGCGATAAATTATTTAAAAAGTCTAAAGTGTTTTAAAGCTTATATAAGAGTATACATGACTTGAAATTTAATTCTTCTATCAAGAGAAGACAAATTTGGAGAGTGGTTTAAAAATAAACTTACGTGCTTACACACCGAAAACAATCTTTGTTTTATTTGGTGTTTATTATCAAGGATAATGAATTTTTTTCAAAGACAAATGTGTTGTTAAATTAAATAAATATGAAAATTTTTCGTCTATTTTTAATTTTTGAACCAAAAATCTATATGTTATAAACAATGTTTTGATAAGAATCTCATAATTTATATTTAATAATACATTTAATATTTAATAAAAATTTCTTCATAAATTTTCCGAAGCAATATTCTTCACATCAAACGTATTAATAGCATCTAATTAAAAATAGTTTTTATTAATAAAAAGGTTTTGACTTCTGAGGCTTGATATCAGAGGATCTAATGAAATCATCATTCTATTAAAAATATCTGTTAAATTGTCTATTCTGGATGTTTTCCGGCTGAATTACTCTCTGAAAATTTACAAATCTTTTTTTCATCATTCTAAACCTTCTTCACTTAACTGACCAATCGTTAAGAGACACTTTGTGCACTGTTGTACTCATACAGTATCAGAGATGCAGTGTAACGAAATATATATCGGGCGGTATCTTCACAATTCCTCTTGAATTTTTCGTCGTTGAGCTTGAAGCCACTTGAAAGGCATTGCAAAATTATATGAAATTTTTGAATTAAAAGTTCATCAATTCTAGTGATAGTGGCGGATAAATTACTCTTCTCAAAAAAAAAGGAATATGATCTCATATTGTTGTATTGGTGCCTTGAAAATTTTGCTTCAATCATCATAGGTAGAGCTTATAATGATAACACCTTTCTTGGTTCTCCAAAACTTTTTTGGCTGTGCAAGAAACTTTGAGACGTTGTTGCTTCTTTTACCAAATCTGCTGTTTGCATTTGACCCGAAGCCCGTAACCTCATTTGAGCAGCAGAAACCAGCTCATATGTTAGAACCGTACTTCTTAATTTCGAAGTTCGTTTGCGTTTTGTTGATCACTGCATATTTAAAAAAATAAGCAAGTTTTTTAAAAGAAACAAATACGTTTAACTCTTAGACAAGAAACAGTTTTTTGTTCGATTTGATCGTTCCCATTTGATTTTTAGTTGATGTTTGAAATTTTTCATTTTTCATTCGCTGAATAACGTCTTACGTTCAAGGAAAATCTCAATTTCAAAAATCAAAATCTTCTTTCCACTGGCGAAAAGTACGTCAACCAGTTGTTTTCCTTAACATTTACAATTCCTTAAAAAATTCAGAACTTTAAAAAATCCTTAGTTAAATTACTAAATAAAAATGAAATTAATTCCTACAAAATGAAAAAAAAAATCTTTGTAAAACTATCATAAATATGTATTTTAACTGAGTAAGGTATAAGTATTTTCACTCCTTACTTTGTTACTTTGTTTGTTGGTAAGGCTTTTATTATTATTACATTACTATACAAAAGAAAAACCAGCAGTCATAATCAACGAATATAAGAAAAATAACGAGAAGTGATCAATGCTGTTGATCAAAATTTTATCCAAAAAAATCGTTATTAAGATACCCGCCAGTGCTCGAAGTTGAAAGAAATTATGTTGTGAAATAAGCTGGATTACATTATCTTTCTATAAACAATGCAGACTTAAAAAAAAAAAACAAACATTTATTGCTTTATCGCTAACCCTATTTTTCTAAAATAAATAAAAGTATATATCTCCGGCAAAAGTTTATCACTTCTTAATTATTAATAATTGCATTAATTATGGACAATTAATAGACCTGCTAAGCTTTTGGCTAAACAGAAGATATTATGCAAAAATTAAAACAAAGTCTAAAAAAAACACTCGAACTTCAAACCTCTTAAATATACAATATAAAAGAATAAAGAATTTTTTCCCATTTTTTATAAACAAGAAAATTCTACACCTTTACCTTTCCCGGTATTTTATTTTATATTTTTAATCGCACAATAAATAACAAAGATATTGCAAAAACAGTAGCAGCTATTTTGCTTACTTTTTTCAAATTGTACAGTGCATTTCACAATAAACTTATTAACTTTGGTCGCTTGACTAACTTAGTGCAAAAGATAAAAACGAAAAAAAACATGCATTTTTCTTATCACAAATACCGTATATTTTGCGAAAAGTAACATTTTTTTCTTGTTTACCTAAAATTTCAAAGTGACCTTTTCACTCTGAATTCTATGGAGCTGCCCCAGTGCGTCGTTTTTTGATGAACCGTGCCCAAAAACGAATACCACAGAGGAAACGGTGGGCAAAATCTATGATCTCGTTGGGTGAGATAGCAGGCATTTCAACAGAAGACGTTAGCCATAGCCTGCAGGAGATTTTAGACATGAGAAAGCTGTCCGCTTTTTCATACCGGTGAAAAAGCGATGTCGTGAGACCACTTCAAGGACGTGCTCGGCTCTGATTTATCGAAATCCGGAGAAGTTTCTGCATCGTTTCGAGACCGTCGATGCCTTATCAAATAATATCAACCCTAGTCTTGATTTTTAAAGAACCAGTATGGTGGATTCATATTGCTTTACTAAGTTTTGTGGGTTTCTGCAATGCAGGAGCCCCATCATTGGCTCTGGAATTTTGCTTATAAAAATTCGAAGAGCTGCCTTGCAGTTTTGCTTTACTTCAGTGAGTTATGGGCTCTAACAGTTCTCGTCTTGTTATTAAGTCGCTTCAGAATTTCTTTAATACTGTTGTAATACTCATGTCAGTGATTTTTGAATGTAAAACTCCTAAGATCATCGTAAAGTTGTTCGGTAGTTTTTCTATCGCCAAAGTATTGGAAGAATAACTTTTTCACGTCCTCCCAACTACTGACACTGTTGTTACTTTTGACAGCTTCCCTAGCTTTGCCTACCGGTTTGTTTTTAATAATATCGAAAAAGAACATTTGCACTATTTCATCGTACCTACCGAGGGTCGGGTAAATTCTGTCTACTAAGCCAAAGAAGTTATGTAAATTATCCCTATTTCCATCATAATAAGGAAGGTTTTTTAAATATTTTAAGATATTTATACTAAGTGTAAGAGGACTTACTGCTGCCGATGCTCCTTCTGATGTCATCTTGGTTGATTGCAGGTTTCGGTTACTGTCGATTTTTTCTATCCTACGTCTTCTTCGTAGATCGTTGTCCAGATTGCCTTTCAGGTGTTTCGCTTCCGCTTTCTAGTTTCACTTATTGTAAATTTTAGGTTCAAGTTTTTAAATATTCTTTTCACAGATTGGACGTTGCATTGATAGACTTTTTTTTTTCTCCTGTATATATTTAGTTTAATTCGAACACTTTTTCACATTGCAAATGACGGAAAATTCTAGTTTCAATATTTACATTTACTTTTCATTTACTTGGTTCACTTAGTTCTGCTGTGTTTCATACACCAAAGTTTATCGCACTATTATGATGTGCTTAGCTAATATATATGCACCTCACTAAGCTTAATCGCTTTAATTAAATTTATATATATATTTTTTTTTGCTTGAGCGTACTGTTCACTTGAGTCAAATAATTAGAATTAACCGCTGATTAATCGTTCTTCAGTGAACACTTTTCGCGTACTCAAGGAATACCGACTGCGCCATGTTATGTTTTCATGCCACCGGTTTGACATAAAAAAACACTTTTCTTTTTTTTCCCTTTTTATTTCTTTATTAAAATATAAAAACTTAAAATTAGAAACATGAATTGAACTTTACTGCGAGTTGTAGGGAAGAACACGAACTTAATTTTACTGCGAGTTGTCGAGAAGAGAGAGACTGACTGAATTTGCTGCATGTTCTTAAAGCATAAAACTGTTGACACAGCTTTTCCGATGAGCACAGGCTCGTCTGTGGGAAAGGAATGCGAAGGTTTGTGAAGGTTTCACATTTACCGGTGCATGTAGCGGAAAAGTAGAAGCGTCTGTGAAAATGATCCGCGTACCGTTGATTTCTCATTTTGCTCTTGATTTGAGTATAGTACATGTGAAACGATGTTGATCATGAAAGGGGATAGGATAAGTCTCCGAAGTAACTCATCTCTTCAGAAACATGCTGAAATCTAAAGAAAATTTTCGATAGATAACGTGAAGCAGATTTCAAAAATCAATCTCTGCAGAAGGATATAACATTTGCTGCATATGGGTTTATCAGCCAAGGTTTTAAGCAAAGTCCTGACCAGATCAAGGCTATACAGGACTTTCATATACCACAAACAAAAAATGGAATTAAATCATTTCTGGGACTCCTTGAGTATTATCGGAAATTTATTCGAGACTTTGCAAAATTTACCAACCCTCAAACACAATGTCTAAAAAGGGTTGTGAATGCAAAAACCTAATGAAGAATACTAACGAAACTTTAAGCAATGCATAAATGTTTTAATCAACGAACAAATATAACAATATCCCCATTTCAGTAAACCATTTATTTTGACCACCGATGCGAGTAACTTCGCTTTAGGCGCAATTTTATCACAAAGCACCATGTGCAGTGATAAACCGATATGCTACGCTAGTAGAACATTAACTGATAAATGAAACCAAGTATCAAACTATAGAAAAAGCTACCGTAAAGGAAGATATCGTGAGGGCTACCAGATACTTAGTCATAAATTCAAAAGATTAACTGACCATAAACCAAGCCAATGGCTTATAAGTCTTAAATATCCTAATTCAAAATTGGTTAAATGACGCTTGGAGCTTGAAGAATTCGATTATGAGATTGAAACTTGAATGCAGATGCCCTTAGTCGATTCAGAATTCACCTCTCTAATTCAGCTGACGAAAATTAAGGACCATATATTGTATATACTTCCAAACGTCCACTAAATAAATTTAATGTTCAGTTAATTCTCAAGAAAACCGACAAAGATGACACTTCAAATGTTGTTTACACATAAGCAAAGATGTACAATATAAAAACAACACTTTTCCGAAAATAACATTATTGACATTTTTAAGCAATTCTTACCTCCTAAGCAATGCGCTATATATGCAGACGATGACACGTTTTGAATTGTTATAAGTGTTTAAGCGAAATATTTCTCAAATACAAAATCAACATTTTTAGACTAATTCATTGTACAGAGACTTTAATATAAATAACTGAAGAAGACGCACAAGATAAGATGATGACTGATTATCACAACACTAACAACTACAGAGGCATTCACGAAACTCTGTTACATCTCGAAAAAACACACTTTTTCCCGTATAAAAAGACACAAATCCCAAAAATTATCAACAATTTCATTTTATGAAATACAACAAGAACCCTCCAAAACCTAACAAAAACAGGTACTCCAGAGAAACTTTTAGACATAATCTATGTTGATAAAAAGATACTAACTATTATAGACAAATTTTCAAAATATGCAGCGGCATATGTTCTCTTAATACAAAACAGTCTCAATGTAATCCAATCTACTGAGCTAAAATGAATGTACTATCATTTCGTATAACCCCTTTTAGCCTGTGATTGGTAACAATCCGACACTTACTATAGTTTTATTTTGACACCAATTTCAAAACTTCGTGTTGGTGTTTTTTGCGACCATCGGAAAAGAGCAGTATCGCTCAGTGATACGATTCTTGTTTTTGAGTGGCAAAACCTGCGAGGAAATCAAGCCCATTTTCAATGGGACCAATTCCCTTTTGCGTACAACCGTTTACCATTGGTTCGAAGGGTTTCGCGTGGATTCCCCTCGTACAGTCGGGCAAAAGTAGTGTATTTGTGCGATAAATTATTTAAAAAGTCTAAAGTGTTTTAAAGCTTATATAAGAGTATACATGACTTGAAATTTAATTCTTCTATCAAGAGAAGACAAATTTGGAGAGTGGTTTAAAAATAAACTTACGTGCTTACACACCGAAAACAATCTTTGTTTTATTTGGTGTTTATTATCAAGGATAATGAATTTTTTTCAAAGACAAATGTGTTGTTAAATTAAATAAATATGAAAATTTTTCGTCTATTTTTAATTTTTGAACCAAAAATCTATATGTTATAAACAATGTTTTGATAAGAATCTCATAATTTATATTTAATAATACATTTAATATTTAATAAAAATTTCTTCATAAATTTTCCGAAGCAATATTCTTCACATCAAACGTATTAATAGCATCTAATTAAAAATAGTTTTTATTAATAAAAAGGTTTTGACTTCTGAGGCTTGATATCAGAGGATCTAATGAAATCATCATTCTATTAAAAATATCTGTTAAATTGTCTATTCTGGATGTTTTCCGGCTGAATTACTCTCTGAAAATTTACAAATCTTTTTTTCATCATTCTAAACCTTCTTCACTTAACTGACCAATCGTTAAGAGACACTTTGTGCACTGTTGTACTCATACAGTATCAGAGATGCAGTGTAACGAAATATATATCGGGCGGTATCTTCACAATTCCTCTTGAATTTTTCGTCGTTGAGCTTGAAGCCACTTGAAAGGCATTGCAAAATTATATGAAATTTTTGAATTAAAAGTTCATCAATTCTAGTGATGGTGGCGGATAAATTACTCTTCTCAAAAAAAAAGGGAACACATTTTTGGAATATGATCTCATATTGTTGTATTGGTGCCTTGAAAATTTTGCTTCAATCATCATAGGTAGAGCTTATAATGATAACACCTTTCTTGGCTCTCCAAAACTTTTTTGGCTGTGCAAGAAACTTTGAGACGTTGTTGCTTCTTTTACCAAATCTGCTGTTTGCATTTGACCCGAAGCCCGTAACCTCATTTGAGCAGCAGAAACCAGCTCATATGTTAGAACCGTACTTCTTAATTTCGAAGTTCGTTTGCGTTTTGTTGATCACTGCATATTTAAAAAAATAAGCAAGTTTTTTAAAAGAAACAAATACGTTTAACTCTTAGACAAGAAACAGTTTTTTGTTCGATTTGATCGTTCCCATTTGATTTTTAGTTGATGTTTGAAATTTTTCATTTTTCATTCGCTGAATAACGTCTTACGTTCAAGGAAAATCTCAATTTTAAAAATCAAAATCTTCTTTCCACTGGCGAAAAGTACGTCAACCAGTTGTTTTCCTTAACATTTACAATTCCTTAAAAAATTCAGAACTTTAAAAAATCCTTAGTTAAATTACTAAATAAAAATGAAATTAATTCCTACAAAATGAAAAAAAAAATCTTTGTAAAACTATCATAAATATGTATTTTAACTGAGTAAGGTATAAGTATTTTCACTCCTTACTTTGTTACTTTGTTTGTTGGTAAGGCTTTTATTATTATTACATTACTATACAAAAGAAAAACCAGCAGTCATAATCAACGAATATAAGAAAAATAACGAGAAGTGATCAATGCTGTTGATCAAAATTTTATCCAAAAAAATCGTTATTAAGATACCCGCCAGTGCTCGAAGTTGAAAGAAATTATGTTGTGAAATAAGCTGGATTACATTATCTTTCTATAAACAATGCAGACTTAAAAAAAAAAAACAAACATTTATTGCTTTATCGCTAACCCTATTTTTCTAAAATAAATAAAAGTATATATCTCCGGCAAAAGTTTATCACTTCTTAATTATTAATAATTGCATTAATTATGGACAATTAATAGACCTGCTAAGCTTTTGGCTAAACAGAAGATATTATGCAAAAATTAAAACAAAGTCTAAAAAAAACACTCGAACTTCAAACCTCTTAAATATACAATATAAAAGAATAAAGAATTTTTTCCCATTTTTTATAAACAAGAAAATTCTACACCTTTACCTTTCCCGGTATTTTATTTTATATTTTTAATCGCACAATAAATAACAAAGATATTGCAAAAACAGTAGCAGCTATTTTGCTTACTTTTTTCAAATTGTACAGTGCATTTCACAATAAACTTATTAACTTTGGTCGCTTGACTAACTTAGTGCAAAAGATAAAAACGAAAAAAAACATGCATTTTTCTTATCACAAATACCGTATATTTTGCGAAAAGTAACATTTTTTTCTTGTTTACCTAAAATTTCAAAGTGACCTTTTCACTCTGAATTCTATGGAGCTGCCCCAGTGCGTCGTTTTTTGATGAACCGTGCCCAAAAACGAATACCACAGAGGAAACGGTGGGCAAAATCTATGATCTCGTTGGGTGAGATAGCAGGCATTTCAACAGAAGACGTTAGCCATAGCCTGCAGGAGATTTTAGACATGAGAAAGCTGTCCGCTTTTTCATACCGGTGAAAAAGCGATGTCGTGAGACCACTTCAAGGACGTGCTCGGCTCTGATTTATCGAAATCCGGAGAAGTTTCTGCATCGTTTCGAGACCGTCGATGCCTTATCAAATAATATCAACCCTAGTCTTGATTTTTAAAGAACCAGCATGGTGGATTCATATTGCTTTACTAAGTCTGGTAAAAGGACTTCTGCAACAACATCGCTTCCCACGAGTAAATCTATTTTCGAAGGCTTATGGAAGATAGGTCCGCTAAAATATATCTATTAAGGTGTCTCTATTTTTATAAGTGGAAGGAAGTATGTGGGCCGCAAGACCGTCAGACAATGACTTGAAAACGAATGCAAGTGTGATATTTACACACTTCTAAAAATGCCGCTGCTGTCCGATCCCAGCTCCGAGATCTCAACATGAGTAGACGTTGTTTCTGTGATAAATGTTACTTTAGAGCCTGAATCAAGCTTTGCTCGATGGCCAGTGAAGCTTGTGTTACCTTGTTTGATGTGCCAACTGAATAGAAGCTATTAATAGCTGGCGTAATTGAAGACTGTTTATGTTTTTTGATTGAAAGCAGAATGCACCGGCACGGCATTTAATATTGATAGCATGGTGTGTTGTGCTGGAAGGTGGATTGAGCTCCGTGAAACGTCGATTGCAACATTGTTCAAAGATATGACTTTTAGCTAAAAAATTTTTGCAAATACCTAATCTATGCACATTTTCGTTTCGTTCGCCTATACTCATTTTCAGAAAACGCCCACATTTGCGAATTGAGTGCTAACTTCGGCTGCATAACTTGTCTACATAATTTGCTTCTACTGTTGTCCTCCGTTCCTCCTACAGATGTTGAGTCTAAAGAGGAAGTTTTTGCAACATTAAAAAAAATTAATACTACATCCCAACGCTGAACCGGTACGCTTCCCCCGAAACTAGACTTCAAATAATGAAGTTTTTGAATCTCAGACAACCCACTGTAATGGTAAATTATCGATACAAGGAGATCGTGAAATGGAGGCCAAGCATCATAACTGCCACCAAAATTTGGCAAATTAATTTTTGTTGATCTGACAACCACCCGCTAACGTTTCCGTGTATCCTTTGTTATCCTCCTATAAGATTGAACCAACACTGGCTTTAACTTTATCTAACGCATCAAGTAAGTAACACGATATATGGTATTCAATACAACTCTCTTATCTCTTTAAACACTAATTTATTGTCAATAAAAGTTTTTGGTTTGTACTAGTAGCTGAATCCATTGTTTTTTTTTTCAAAATTACTAACCGCGCAACAAGGTTATTTGCAGTTCGTCGAACTGAACCCGTTTTTTGAAAATTACTTAAATCTTGTTTTCATATACAGATTTAGCCTCTCTAGCACCACTGGTTCCATCTGTATATTTAAACTTATAGAAATTACTAATCACACACAAAGTTAGAAAAATCCGCTAACTTGAATATTGATGAAATGCCCTGTTGCGAAAACCGATTTGTTTCTACATATGCTTAATAACCTGCTAACTGGATCTGTTACTTGCAGCTTGTCGAATTCCGCGCTGGATAATTGGATCTTACGATTGGTGGATGATGAGTGCTTGGCGAAAGTACCTCCAACCAAAAAAATTTGCAGCAAATTATTGTAGATGCTTGGGCAACGCACACTTTTTAATTTAAAAAAACTTATGCAATTTAATTTTTTAAGTCAAGGACATATGTTCGCGTCATGCGAACGGAAGAAAGAAAAACTGTATATTAAGAAAAACTGTATATTAAGAAAAACTGTATACGAGTATAAAGAAAAACTGTATATGGTATAAAGAAAACTCTAACCGAGAAAAATAAGAGCAAGAGGTAATTTGCTCTCGCCTAGAACCCAATTAAATCTTTTTATTTGATGTTGCTTATAATATATGTACATATACCATATCTGCCGAAATCAGATTCGAGAGCCTTCGTCGGAAGCAATTGTTTGGGCAAAAATGGATGCTGGTCCTGGTAGCCAGCGATTCTATTTAACGGAGCCAGAAAATAGAAGAGATTTTAAGGTGGGAAGGACCTTAGTGGAACCGAGAAAGAACATGGTTCATTAAAGGATTCTAAATCCAAAGGCATTCAGTGTAAAGGTGGAAAAGAAGAAGATGGTGGGAAAGTGAGAACCTGTTGAGACTATATCGACCACAATGGAAACAAGTCGTGCAACACAGCTCGCAACAGTTCAGAACATAAAAATCGAGAACAAAACTCTCAGCTTTGTATAACTGCCTTCACTGCAGGAAGCAGTCTCTGGTAGCTTACGGTGTTGCCGTTTAGACTCTGCCATGCTCCTGCCACCTTCGAGCGACTAATGGAACATCGCAAGGACTCACGTGGAAAACCTGTCTAACGTATTTGGACAACGTTATCGTCATAGGCAAGACATTTGAGGAGCATTGCGAAAATCTAAAAAAGGTGTTTGCGTTTTGCGTTTGTTGCGTTCTGAAGTAAAATATCTGGATCATATTATACCAGCGGAAGGTGTAAGGACAGATCCTTATCATTTTTTTATATCTTAAATCGAAGCCGTGAAAAGCCTGTCCCAAAAGATAAACACCAACTGGGAATCTTCTTGGGACTTGCCACCTACTACAGAAAATTCGTAAAAGATTTCACTGGTATTGCGAAAAGCCTGCACCAACATGCGAGAAAAGGCCGACAGTTCAGGTGGTCTGGAGAGACTGAGAAAGCACTTAAAGAAAAATGTTCATCGTGGATGCAGACACTGGCAATGTCTTAGCCGGATCAGTCATCTCTCAAGTTCATGATGGTCAAGAAAAAGTGGTTCCGTATTACAGTAAGCTACGCTCCAGACCTAAAAGGAACTACTGCGTAACTCGGCACAAGCTTCCGGGTTTAATTTTGTCTAGAAAGCATCTCCATAAGTACCTCTATGCTCAAAAGTTCATTTTTCGGACAAACCACGCAGCTCCATAATGATTACTTCAATTTAAGAACCCTGAAAGCCAAGTTGCGAGATGGATCAAGTAGTTGCAGGGCTATGACTTTAAAGTGCAACATCGCAAGAGAAAACTCTACTATAGAAGCCAAATGTTCAGAAACGAGCCAACAGAGGGTTGGAGTACAGATGATATCGTTCCTCCCAATAGGCAGATAATGACATCGAACCAATATTGGCCCGGAAGGAACATGAAGAAATATCAAGCTGGCAGTAGATATCAGATCGAAACCAAAGTCTGAAGGCATGCTGGGCACAATGGTACTCGCTTTGTGAACAAAATGGTTTGCTAAAGAGAAAATAGAAAATTACAGATAGAACAACATCTCTTATGCAGCTAATCGTGCCTCGGTCCAGAGTCAATCAAGTACAGAATGAAATACATGACGGAACTCATTTGGGAATAAACAAGACGTTGGAAATGGTAAAGAAACTTTTCTATTGACTTAGTGCTAAACAAAATGTAGAGAATTGTTGCAAAATATGCATTAGGTGTGTGGCTACCAAGCGTCCAAAAGTAAAGCCACACGGACGAATCCAACAATACAATGTCGGAGCCCTATTTGAACGAATAGCCATCGACATCGCTGGGCCGTTTCCCGAAACCTTTAATGACAACCGATACATCATCGATACACCATCGTGGTCATGGATTATTTAAGTAGGTGGCCAGGACTGTTTCCCATCCCAAATCTAGAGATTAAAACCGTAGCAGAAGAGATAGTCAATAACTGGGTGAACAGATTTAGGGTTCCAATGGTGCTACACTCCGATCAACTTTGAATCAAAAGTATCCCGAAAAGTGTGCCAATATCTGGGAATAAGAAAGACAGGCAGGGAAAACATAGCTACATGCCCAATTTGATATAATGGTCGAGCGATTCTATAGAACTCTGAGGGAGCATATGTCTAAGGTCGTCGGCAACTGCCAGCGGTACTGGAATCGGTACATACCCCTCTTGTTAATGGCCTACCGAAACGCGGTCTATATGGTCAAACGGTTCGGTTGCCAAGTGAAACAAAATTCGGATTTCTGAAGCTAGCGAGCAACCGCATGAAGATTAGGTACGACATCAATGCTTAATCTTCCGACTTCAACGAAAAAAATCTGGTGTGGCTGTATAATGCTCTATGTAAGAAACATGTAAACATTTTTTTAAATTAGAGCAAAATCATCGTATGCTGTCGATATTTCAATTGTCTTAGAGCACTTGATACCACTTTATACACAAAATTTGATGCAAATTCTTTGCTCGATTTTCTATAATAATTGAAAATCGCAGCGCACCAGAACACGTCTAACCGTTCTATCTGTCAAAAACAAACTAAGTATGCTATATACTTAAACCTCTGAACACATTTTCGAGACATATTTACCAAAACGGCAAAAAAAAAAATCAATAATCGAATGTACGTTTCCCGCGAAATTTCAAAAGTCACCTTATTTTTAGAACGCACCTCGTATATATACATTATTGATCTTATAATTTTTTAGAGCCGAAAGGTTAATAATTAAATAATAATTAAAAAAATAAAAAAAGGAGGAAAAACAATTCTTCGTCCTAAATTATTGGTGAGCAATTGAAATTTTAAGGAATTTTCAGAAGGTGTCATAGGATAGTAGAATTCGGGCGGAGATGATTTGAGCAAGTGAAAATATATCCGCTCTATAGGGGAAATCTTAAAGTTGGCCACCGGGTTTCAGGGTTGGAAGGGAAATGGCCAGCGCTGATGAACACCACAGTATTTTGTTAATTTTAGTAGGTCTTATTCAGGCGTGAGGACAAGAACAAGCCCCATCAGGCGAGCCTAGCCGTTCCTCATTCTAGAACAGATGTTCTCTTATTCCTAGTGAGCGAAACTTTAATATCCCAAATATAAATTCTATCAGTAATTAAATTTAGTAGTAATTAATGCATCAAATTCAGACAAAATTCCCTTTTTGGAACAACCACTTAAAGTCAGTTAATTGTGTGAACAAAATTTCTGTGAAGTGAACAACTTTGCAATTAACAGTTACAGTCCTAATTCAAGCCCCTTAACTTCTGATTATACATATATTATTATTCAGCTCATTGGAACATCTCACCTCAACGCTGAAGACAAAAGAGTCATTTACAAACTATGGCTAGCATATGAATAAATTTTATTCATTTATTTTTTTTTTTTTTTAATAAAAACTTAACACTAAAATGGGTATGAATACACTTATAATGACTTAGCATGTGTTAGTTTTTTTGGAAAATGGAATAAAGAAGAAAGATTTTTGGGCTTAGTGGTTATGTTGCTCCATGGGTGGCATCCAACATTCAATGGGGGGACTAAATTCTTAGTGGAGCTTGGCTTGTTGCTGAATATAGTCAACTACTTATCTTACAATAGCAAATGTTAGAACAAGGTGTCATAAGACAAAACTACTCACCTTGAAGCTCACCAATCTTGATCGTCCTAAAAAAAGACGCCAGTGGAAAAATAATATGGTAACTCGTGATGGTTTACCGCAAGTTGAATAAAAAAGCTACTAACGAAAGTTACCCAACATAAATTACGTACCCCCAAATACCCTTCATACTGTAAAACGCTCCATAACTAAGTCGTGGACAATATTGTAAAGCACTTACAAGGCAAAATCTGCTAGTTTATTTAGATTTACCACCTTGATCAAATTGATTCAGAAAATTAAAAAATACAATGTTATTCATCTAAATATATATTGTCCCCTTCAAAGTAATCCCCATTACTTTGCTAGCGCTTGATCCAATCCTTAAAACATTTTTTATATTCGGTTTTCGGTATGTCCGTTAGTGCTTATTACCATTTTTCCATTACTTCTTCTCGGCTGCTGAAACGCGTTATCCGTAGCATTTTTTTAACTCGATTGAACAGAAACAAGTCACAGGGAGCCAAATCAGATGAATTCAATGACTGTTGGATGGTATTTGTTGCATTTTTCGTCAAAAAATTATGAATAATGATGGTGCGTTATCATGATACAAAAACCACGAGTTTTCTTTGCTTACTGTCTGGTCTTCTGGAAAAAATTCATGATGCACTACACCGTTGTAATCCATGAAAACCGTGATCATTGCCTTCTTTTTTGACTGAAAACGACGTGTTTTTTTGGTCTAGGCTCATTTGGTGAACGCCATTCACTTGCCTGATGTCTGGTTTGCGTGCCGTACTCATAAACCTACGCCTCATCTCCATAAATGATCCTTTTGATGAATGTGGGATCGGATTCAACCTCGCAAATCATCTCTTTTGCGACGTCAACACGGTCTCTTTTTTTGCATGAAAATGAAGTCTTTTGGCACAAACTTTGCTGCTACACGACGGAAACACATAGGCAATGTTCAAGTCCTCCGCTATCTCTCTGATGGTTAATTTGCGGTTATTAACCAACATTTCTTTACTTCATCTGGCGACCATATATTGTATATACTTCCGAACGTCCACTGAATAAATTTAATGTTCAGTTAATTCTCAAGAAAACCGACAAAGACAGACCAATGACACTTCAAATGTTGTTAACAAATAAGCAAAGATGTACAATATAAAAACAGCACTTTTCCGAAAATAACATTATTGACATTTTAAAGCAATTCTTACCTCCTAAGCAATGCGCTATATATGCAGACGATGACACGTTTTGAATTGTTATAAGTGTTTATGCGAAATATTTCTCAAATACAAAATCAACATTTTTAGACTAATTCATTGTACGGAGACTTTAGTATAAATAACTGAAGAAGACGCACAAGATAAGATGATGACTGATTATCACAACACTAACAACTACAGAGGCATTTACGAAACTCTGTTACATCTAGAAAAAACACACTTTTTCCCGTATAAGAAGACACAAATCGCAAAAATTCTCAACAATTTCATTTAATGAAATACAACAAGAACCCTCCAAAACCTAACAAAAACAGTTACTCCAGAGAAACTTTTAGACATAATCTATGTTAATAAAAAGATACTAACTATTATAGACAAATTTTCAAAATATGCAGCGGCATATGCACTCTTAATACAAAACAGTCTCAATGTAATCCAATCTACTGAGCTAAAATGAATATACTGTCATTTCGTATAACCCCTTTTAGCCTGTGATTGGTAACTATCCGACACTTACTATAGTTTTATTTTGACACCAATTTCAAAACTTCGTGTTAGTGTTTTTTGCGACCATCCGAAAAGAGCAGTATCGCTCAGTGCCACTTGAAAGGCATTGCAAAATTATATGAAATTTTTGAATTAAAAGTTCATCAATTCTAGTGATGGTGGCGGATAAATTACTCTTCTCAAAAAAAAGGGAACACATTTTTGGAATATGTTCTCATAATGTTGTATTGGTGTCTTGACAATTTTGCTTCAATCGTCATAGGTAGAGCTTCTAATAATAACATCTTTCTTGGTTCTCCAAAACTTTTTTGGCTATGCAATAAACTTTGAGACGTTGTTACTTTTTTTTACCAAATCTGCTGTTTGCTTTTGACCCGAAGCCCGTAACCTCATTTGAGCAGCATAAACCAGCTCATATGTTAGAACCGTACTTCTTAATTTCGTAGTTCGTTTGTGTTTTGTTGATCACTGCATGTTTCAAAAAAATAAGCGAATTTTTTAAAAGAAACAAATACGTTGAGCCATTTTAACTCTGAGACAAGAAACAGTTTTTTGTTCGATTTGATCGTTCCCATTTGATTTTTAATTGAGGTTTGAAATTTTTCATTTTTCATTCGCTGCATAACGTCTTACGTTGAAGGAAAGTCTCAATTTCAAAAATTTCGCATCAAAAGTCGTCTTCTCACTGGCAAAAAATACGTCAACCAGTTGTTTTCCTTAACATTTACAATTCCTTAAAAAATTCAGAACCTTAAAAAATCCTTAGTTAAATTACTAAATAAAAATGAAAAAAAATTCTTTGTAAAACTATCATAAATATGTATTTTAACTGAGTAAGGTATAAGTATTTTCACTCCTTACTTTGTTACTTTGTTTGTTGGTAAGGCTTTTATTATTATTACATTACTATACAAAAGAAAAACCAGCAGTCATAATCAACGAATATAAGAAAAATAACGAGAAGTTATCAATGCTGTTGATCAAAATTTTATCAACAAAAATCGTTATTAAGATACCCGCCAGTGCACGAAGTTGAAAGAAATTATGTTGTGAAATAAGCTGGATTACATTATCTTTCTATAAACAATACAAACTTAAAAAAATCAAACAGTTATTGCTTTTGACGTTAATACAACAATATAAACAACAATCGGCTCCCTTTAAAAATCGATAACCACATTTTTCTAAAACAAAAAAGTATATATCTCCGTCAAAAGTTTATCACTTCTGCTTTTATATTTATATTAAGGAAATATGCCTTAATTATGGATAGTTAATAGACCTGCTAAACTTTTGGCGGAACAAAAGATATTATGCAAAAATTAAAACAAAGTCTAAAACAGAACACTCGAACTTAATTAATTAACCCCTTAATTAGTTAAAAGACTTTTTTCCCATTTTTGAAATAAGCAAATATCTACACATCTTTACCTTTCCCGGACATATTTTATATTTTTAATCGCACAATAAATAACAAAGATATTGCAAGAAGATAGGACCTATTTTGCTTACTTTTTTCCAATTGTTAATTTGATCGCTTGACAAACTTACTGTAGTGCAAAACATAAAAACAAAAAAAATGCATTTTTCTCATGACAAATACCGTATACTTTGCGAAAAGTAACATTTTTTTCTTGTTTACCCAAAATTTCAAAGTGACCTTTTGCGTACTGACTTCCAAAAACGAATACCGTGGGCAAAATCTATGATCTCGTACTAGCGGACCGCCGAGTGAAAATTTGCGAGTTGGCTGAGATAGCAGGCATCTCAACAGAAGACGTTAGCCATATCCTGCACGAGATTTTGGACATGATATGTCGACACGATGGGTGCCGCGTTTGCTCACACCGGAGAAAAAGCGATATCGTGAGACCACTTCAAGGACAGTGCTTAGCCCTAATGTATAGAAATCCGGAGAAGTTTCTGCATCGTTTCAAGACCGTCGATAGGACATGGATTGGTACACACCAAAGACCAAAGAACAATCGAAACAATTGGTTTTACCCGGTGAACGTGCTCCATAAAAGGTAAAGACCGTGCCTTCGGCCGAAAAGGTGATGGCCACCGTTATATCCGACGCGTGAGGTGAGATCCACGTTGGCTATTTGGACAAGAGAAAAACACTCACAGGAGCATACTATGTCGATTTATTGAGCCGATTCTAGGCCCATTTGAAGATAAAACGACCACATTTGGAGAAGAAAAAAGTACTCTTCCACCCGGCTCACACCTCTGCAGTCGCCACAGCCAAATTGGTCGAATTGCACTACGAATTGCTCCTCCATTCACCGTATTCTCGGGATTTGACTCCCTGCGACTTGTTTCTGTTCTCAAACCTTAAAAGATCGCTCGCCGAAAAGAAGAACGGGTTAAACGAGGAAGCCATGGCCGCCGCGGAGGAGTATTTTGCAGGCCAACAAAAGTCGTGCTATGCGGAGGGATTAAAAAAAATTATCACCGCTAGGAAAAGTGTATGGAGTTGAAAGGGGATTATATTGAAAAATAAATTGTCAAATCCTAAAAACGTTGCGTTGTCATATCTAATCCGGTCATTCATCAACCAGCCCCCGTATCAGCATCCCTAAGGTCTGCAGTCAGTTCATCAGTTGAATTTGAGGTGCGAATTAATGGCGTTTTCGTTTGGCCTTTTTTTTGGCCTCTGTCCTCCGGAGAACAAAAGTGACGTAAAACTATTTCCCCTAATTATTTAGAATTAAAATTTTGCATATCGTTTTCATTTGAGAATCAAAATTACTCTCCTGAATTTTATGTATACACGTCAAATCAAATTTCTGTTGTTGTGCAATCGGTTGTGTTTTTGGATTAATTATTATCCTGTTAATGTATGTATATTCATTGCTTTAAATCAAAAATATATGTTTTTTCTTTTATTTATGTTCTTAAGACTGATTACAATATTCGAACTTACTGCTATTTACACTAACTAGGATGCGGATGTTATCGTATTGTTGTTTATGTCGATAATGCAAACGCATCGGATTATTGTGTTGAAATATGTTTTCCGTATTGCAAGATAATGAAGCATGTTATTACGAATTACAAGTTACTGTATTTGCTTGTTGAAACATGTTGTTATGCCTTCATGTCGGAGTTGACGCCGACGGGATTTTGATATAACTACATAAAAATTCTATGAAAAGACTTTTTCCGAGAATTGCCTTGCACGGGATTCGAATCCGCGACCCTCTGATTCGCAAATTGATTCGCAAGCAAATATTTTTAACAAATAAAAGGAGATTGAAGAACAATTAATAAATATTTTACTGTCCTCATCGAATATAATAATAGTTATAATAATTCCGAAGAAATTTTTAGTGTTGCTTTGGAAATAAAATCGGAGTTAACAAAAAAAGGCTTCGGACTGTCGAAACGAAAACGCTATAAGACAGTGATAAAGAGGCTTAAATAAAGATAAAGATAAAAAGTAAAAGGGTAAAGATAAGCGATTGTGAATTTTAATTGCATTTAATAAAGCGATTGTATTGAAAAGGAATAAGTTCTATCATTTGAATCCACACAAACATTTTACGTTGGTGTCAAAAGTAAGATAGGGCTTATTGTGTGTAAAAAAAAAACAAGTGTTTTGTGATTGTTTGAAAAAGTTATAATGGGTCGAAAATTATTGCAGTTAACCCTTATCCAACTCAAAACCGAGTTGAACAAGAGAAACCCCCAGGAAAAAGTGACTTGATGCCAGAATTTAGGACGTTTTGAACAACGAGGAACATGATCCGGATACATACTCCTTCCGCATTGACAGAGAAGAACAGAAAAGTACCGGCAATGACATGGCTGCGATGATGCAACTCCTCTTGTTGAGAATGGACGAACAGAAGAACAGTCTCGATCAACAAAAAAAAAAATCTTGAAGAACAAAGAAATAGCAGTGAACAAATGATTGTCAAACAAAAGGAAAATCTAGACGAACAAAATAATATCCTCGAACAAAAGCTTGAGGAACAAAAGAAAATTCTAGACAAACAGAAGAGCATTGTTGAACAAAAATTCGCAAACTTTTGTCTAGAACAAAAACTGGAAGAACAAAAGAACTTTCTACAGCAAAATTTCGAAGAAACGGATGACAAATTTGAAAGAATAGAGAAGAATGTTGACGAAAACTTCAAACAAATGGACAACAAAGTTGAGCAACTCGCAAAAGAGCTCGACACAGTGTGAAAACAGAAACTCCGATGTTCTTTAAGCGGAATAAGGAGAAAAAAAGTTGAAGCCTGACTGATTAGATGGCCAGACCTCATAATCTATTTATAAGAAGCAGTTTAAAATGGCTGCCTATTCGAATGACTGGGAGAATGAGAAGAAGTACTTCACCCTAACAATTGTCTTGCACGGTCCTGCAGCAGAATTGTTGCAAACAATAGGCATCGAAAAACATAAATATTATGTGGCTTCAGTACAGGCTATGAAGAAACTGTTTGACGATAACCACATGCAGGAGGTATAATTGCAAGACTGAATGCAGCAACGAGGAGAAACATTGCAGCAACTCAAGGAGACGTGAAGGCTGGCATATTTGTCAAAGGAAATTATCGACGAAATGGCATCAGGGAAATTGCAGATTCGAAGCTATAGTCAGCAGTAAGGATGGTCGGGAAAAGAACCCTTACTGCACTTGCCTTCGCCCTGGCGATGGAAGCAGCCAACCAGCCTTCCAAAGGAACACTTCTTCAGAGAAGTAGCATATGTTGAATGCTTCTGCGCAAGACTCAGTGCCGAGGAACGATACACACCGGCAATACAAGAAACCGGCAGAAATGTCTATCAAGAAGCCGTTCAATCTTCCCGAAGCCATCAGTCAGGAAATGCTTAAGCACCAACTTCGCAGGGCAGAAGTTGTTAGCAGGAAATCGACAACCCTAGGATGAGCCTTGTTAGCAAGACTATGTAATGAAAGCCTTTTAGTAGAAAGCCAGTGGAAAAGGAAATTGGATGGCAACAATAGACACCGGTAACACGGCCTCAATAACCAGAAGGGATCTGGTGGATAAATCCTGGTTGCATAGCACGAGCGGTTACAGCTTGAGAACAGATAACGGAGAAACAACGAAGGTTTATGGTGAAGTCTGTATTAAAATTCAGCTGGCTGAAGTAGCCTTTAGCAAGAGGTAATTTGTCCTCGTCGAAAACCCAGTTATACCTTTTTATTTGATGTTGCTTATATATGTACATATATGTCTATTTGTCAATACAAATTTTTTTTTGAGGAAATTTTCTACACAAGTGTGTGTGTGTGAGATACAAACAGTTGCAAACTCTAGCTTGTATGTTGTGCAATACGAATGGTTGTAACTTTCACTGGGCTGACAAAAATGGTTGTGGACTTCACCTTATGTTTGAGGCGGTTGGTCGTGGACTTGGTTTGAACTATGTGGGTATGACGTAAGTAAGTATGTAGAATATTTTTTAGACTGTAGATCGGGTGCTGGTGGGTATTCAAGATTGTGTTTTGACTCTTGTGATGTTGTACATTGCAGGGTAGACGTTCATCCTTTATCAAAGACTATTATTTGTGGCTGTGGCTTTAACATTATCGTCGTTGAAAGCTGTTTCTTAGCTTTGTTGATGTTTATATTCTATTATTATTATATTCTATTATATTATATTCTAAGAAATCTGTTAGACAATGTCTCTATGTCTCTATGTCACTATTTGATTCTCTTTCGTCGTTAGGAAGACATAAAGACATTTCCAATGCGATCATCACATATTTGGCGATGTCCAAAGTGGGATGAGTCGTTCGTTTATTCGGAACTGCCAACGTGGTCGAACTGTACAACTGTTTTATAAGCAGGGAGTCGAAATGTCTGTTTGTCAATAACGGAAGACTAGATCAGAGGTCTAAGCAAACTTATCGAAAAACAATGCGTAGTTCAAGTTCAAGAACTTAAATGTGTACGATTGATTTAAGAAAGCAAAACGTTTATCATTGTGCATTAACTGTTCATGAAAGGGGCATGAAGTAAGTAACTGCTCTGCGAAAAGGTGTGACGTCTGCTCTGAGCCTCATTATCTACCTCTGCCTCATCATCTACCTCTGCATACTCTCGTACTCAGAGTGAACCTTCGAATTCTGCTGCGATGAACGAAAATTCGAGAACTTCCTTGCATAACCCTATTGACACCGATATTAAATTATAGGTCATTTTGTCTACAGTTGTCGTAGAGGTCAAAATCGTACGGGATGTTTTGTGTCAGCCAGAGCCTTACTGGAATCAGGTTTTCAGATGAATTGGATGACTGCCACGTTGACAAAAAATCTCCGACTTAAGACAACGAGTAGACCAGTTGATATTAGCAGCATTGGAGATATTTGTGCAAAAATTCATTCCAATGCTAGCACGATAGTCAGTCAGTAATTTTGAAAACTTCCAGAAAAGCCTGGAGTTCAGGATTACAATTACAGGTTTTCTACTCTGCATCGTTTGCAAACAAAGGATTGGAAAATACCTAGTGGCATACACTTAGCTGATCCATTATTTTACAAGCCATAAACAATTAACATGTTGTTGTGAGCAGATTTGTTGTTCGATACGATTGAAAAGGGACAAATCAATTTAGGTCCAAGCTTCCTAGTACTTCAAAATACACTTTTGGGTTGGAGGGTATCAGGGTCTGCCCGCGCATATGGAGTATAAAGGCAGTCAAGTAATATCGTACAGATCTCCTCGCGATACCTAGGCTTCAGCCTGGAGAAGTTAGTTGAAACCTTTTGGAAACTAGAAGAGATGCCCAATTAATAATTCTGAAGCTAGCGAGCAACTGCATGAAGATTAGGTACGACGTCAAAGCTTAATCTTCCGGTTGTATAATCTTCTTTGTAAGAAACGCAAATCACCAAAATTGCAACAGGATTGGGAAGGTCGATAAAAGGTTATAACCCCATTATTAACGTAGTCTAGCGGATTCAGCGTGGGAACCAAGGAAATTTAAAGGTAGTCCATTTGGATGTACCATTTCAACGGAATGACGAAGGCGGAGTCTTTCGGCGCGAATAACTTTAGGGAGGGAGCAGCATCATCTATTTTTCCATAGCAGAAGATTTCCTTATTTGAGTAGCAAAAACGTCAACCATTGGTGAATGGAGAATCGAACCGAATTCCCACGAAGTGGAACATTGTATGGTACGCTAGATGGCACAGATTGTTCCCGGAATACGTTGGGGAGTATAAATATCAGCATCCCAAAATATGAAAGTCAGTTCCTCAGTTGAATTTGAAATCTGATTTAGTGATAAATTAGTTTAAGTAAATAATAAAGAAATGTAAAAGTGGTTGAGATAACCGATTGGATTGTAAATTGTTATTGTACCTATTGAATAAAGCGATTGTATTGAAATTAATAAGTTTTAACATTTGTACCCACACAATCGTTTTACAATACATTGAGAGAAGCAATAATAAGCTATAATAACGCCATTCATTCAAGCATTAAGCTTACGCCTTACGAATTATTTTAAGGTAGAACCTGTACGTCTGATAAAGAAGTGAAATTTAATAACGAACACGAGTATATTAAAAAAACTAAATGAATTTCAAGAAAAGCTTTACCTGATTATAAAATAAAAAGTAGTATCTAAGAATGTATTGTAGAAAAACAAAAAAAAAAAAACAAGATGGAACCGAATGAATATAAAAAAACTCTGTTATATTTAGGAAAGAATTTAGAACAAATAAGTTAACACCAAGGCTTTAGTAAACATAAAAATTAGTTAAATAAGAAAATCACAATTCTTACGACAGATAATAAAAAATTACACAAATATCAAATTAAAAACTAACGGAAGTTTCAGGTTAACACCACTGACAATAATGACGACAATAACCAACGGATAGAAAAAATGTATATCAATTCTCAATAACAACATAGGAAATCTTCCTATGAGACTAAAGAGTAGGTAGAGTCATAGGTGACTTTAACAATTTAATACATATAGTAAAATTAGAAGCCTATCAACCAAATATAGTCAATATTTAAGTTTGACCATGACAATGACTCAGTGACCATCTTGGATATAAAAGTTATCGAACGTAAAGCAAAACTTAAGTCATTAATGCCAAAATTAAGGAAGAAAAGAGGATTTATTAATGGAATTGGATCAGTAATTAAAGGCACGCTGCTATACACCTAATGGAACAAATTAAGCAATTAACACAAGTCAAATTAGTAGGGATGGACTAGTTAAATATTTTTACCCAAATTAACCAACAAATGGCAAGAGCTTTAATAGCGTTAATGTAAACAGGCAGCAAGGAATAATTCATGGTTGCTTAAGGTATTGGCGAAAAGATAGAATCAAATCCAACGAGATTGAAATAAGGCTTACACAATCAAATTAACTGCAATATTGACTTGCTGAATAGTCCCTTATCAAACTTAAGAGAAGCTGTTGTACTTAATATTATATCTAAGAAAATTTTCAAAACCGATGAACTTAATGCAATACAAGAATTTTTTGAAAACAGATCTATATAAATCGAATTAGATGAGCATAGTTATGAACTTGTTTATCTCCAAGCCTACCATAACAACCCTAACAATATATTCATTAGGAAAATCCCGCAAATCTCCCCATAATTTACATTTTTACATATTATCCCACTACCCATTAACAACTTCAAAATGATTATCACTAAACCCTATATTATACCCAACCCCAAAAATATATGTATGTTACTTTGACGAAAAATGTAAACAAATTGACGCCTGTCAAAAACAGTTGTTTTTTGGCATACTTTTTGGTCAGCCTTTAACTCGCATACCAATTATAAAAAAAAAATTTCCCGCACCTAAGTTTTTAAGTATATGTTATATTTACAAATATAAAGGAATTAATCTTCTGTTGAGTTTAGGTTGGAACCTTTCGCAACCTTTCTTAAACTGAAGCTAAGGACCAAAAAGTCTGACGGAAATAGTATTTCAGAAAACATTTAACTACATTGTTTTACAAAACTTGTAAAAAAAAACTGCGATTATTTTTGATTTTACAAATGAAATGATCGAAATTAAATGATTGTAAGAACAATCAACTCAACATTGATTGTCTCCACCAGCAAGAGTGTTGATTCAAATAAAATAATTTTTTCATTTATCAGTGCTCCAAACATTTGTTAATCCAGAGAATTTAAATATTTTGCTTTATAGACCCACCCCAAAAAATTGAATTTTTAATTAAAATTAATTTTTTTTTTAGAACTTTAACTGTTGTTGATTCAAATGAAACAAATTATTGTTCAATTTCAAGCAAAATCAAGTATGTAATTATGCATAATGTAATTAAATATTGTAACGTAACAATAAATAAAAATATGGTATAACAGTTTAGAAGAAATGTATAACATGTAAAAACTCATCTGACGTCAAATACAAATCATTATTAAAGAGATTGTGAAACAAGAAAAGTGTCTTTTCTTAGAAGGTGTGAGACAAGAAATAATTTTAAATCAAAGAATCAGCAGATACATTGACTTGTGGAAAATACATTGGTCCTTCGAGAAGTGAACTTTTAAAATAAAATAAAAAAAAATTAATCTTACAAAAGAGTGTAACATCACACACTATACAATAAAACTTAAAAAACACTGTGCGTTTTTTTCAGAAAGTGTGAAAACGACATTCTCGCGTCTTGTAAAAAAAATCTACACCCTGCCTGACTCGAACTGCAACTTTTTAAAATACTATAATTTTTTATTTTTTGATAAATTTTATTGTACCAAAGCAAAAAATGTTGGAAAATGGCTCTGCGATATTTTGGCCCATTCCCGGCGAAGTGCTTGTTTGAAGTGGTGCAAACTTTGCCAACCTTTGCCTTCAAAATACCCCAGACAGACAAATCCAACGGATTTGCATCCATAGAATTTGCAATCCATTGTGTCAAAGAAATTAAGTGTGGAACATTGTTTTCTAACCAATATTGGTTGACGCGCGCATTGTGAGACGGTGCCGAGTCTTGTTGAAATGTCCACGGTCTCCGACCGAGATGTCTCTACCTTAAAGCCCAAGGCTTCAATACTGCCACTTTCGTGCAAGCGTAGCAACTCTGTCGCTCTTTCGACTAACTTTTTTCTGTTGTGGTGTAAGATCGTGTGCTTTTTGAAACTTCAATGGCTTGAGCTCAAGCTCAAGCTCATTTTTCAGTATGTGTTGCATCCGTTTCAACGATATGTTGAGCTCACGAGCCACTTTTCTTCCACTTCGACGCGGATTTCGCTCAATTCGAGCCTTCACTTTCCGAACCATTTCTGCCGATGTTGCTGTTTCTTTATGACCACCTCCATGTTTTTTGCAACGCTGCCAGTATCACGGTAACGAGCTTTGCTATGATTTTTCCACGTTGAGGTGTTGGAGGGCTCTAACGATAGCTACTTGTATTTTTCCAGCCAAATATAAAGTAATCACAATATCACATTTGTATTTTCAACAGAACTGAGACGCAAATCGTTTAAAAGGCTAGTAAATAATAAAATTATCTGTCATGTGTCAAAATTTGAGCTCACTGTCATGAACGGTTTGGAAATTATAGCAGTCTGAAAATGGTTGCAGTTCGAGTCAGTCAGGGTGAAATTAAAAAATTTGTCGAAACTCTTATCCGCAATCTGGAACTGATGTATCCAATTCTTGTGAACAGTAAACGATAATCGAGTCCGTTTGTGGATAGTGCAGATCTACATACCGTAAACATATTGCAACATACCTTGCATACTGCAACATACCGGACATATACTGCAACATACGATGCATAAACCACAATATACCATGGAACCTACAGTTTAGAAAAGGATTCACAGTCTGGAGTACCAGTAAGTTTTGTAGAAACAAATAAACAGGAACAAGAATTAAGACTAAGAAGAGAAGCTGAACGTCTTTTGCAGCACTTAAGGGTTGATGAGGGAAATTACGACCAGGCTTGGGATGTGTTAACCGCACGATATGACCACAAGTATATACTAGTCAACACGCAGCTTAAAATTTTTTGGCCAGCCGAATTTGAAACAAGAGATGGTATCCGGTATAAAAAATTTATTAGACACATCAACCGAATGCCGAAGCTCACTCAAAAACTTAGAGCTTTCGGTACTACATTGGAGAGAGATTTTAGTCTTTTGTATGCTTCAGAAATGTCCACCCACAACTCAGCAGATATGGGAAGAATTTTCAGAATTTTTGGAAGCTAGATTTAGGACCTTGGAAGTCGTAGAACCGCAACCAATAGCTAAATATAACAACACCACAAAAAAAACTAATTCACTCATTGTCAGTAGTTTATATAACTGCAAGGTCTGAAGCAAAGGTCCACATGCCCAAAACAAACTAGGTTGGATATTAATGGGAAAAGCACCTGCAAATAGATAACCAATTAATACATTCCACAACTTACTCGATCTTAACACACAACTCACCAAGTTCTGGCAAATCGAAGAAGCCCCGTTCCCACAAAACGAAACACCGGAGAACAAAAACTGCGAGGAGCAATTTTTAACTACTACACGGATAACGACAGCTGGGCGTTATGTAGTGACACTACCGTTCAAAGAAGGAAGTAAACCTGGGTAGCCCTAACCGAAGTCAGGAGCCTTTCGTAGGTTTCTTCATCTAGAAAGGTGTTTCCAGCAGAATCCCACGCTATATAGAGAATACTCCAGCTGCATTAAAAAATACCTTGACCTCAGACACATGACAGAAGTTGATGAATGACTCAAGTTCCACGACTAAATTGTCTTTGATGCAGCGGCAAAAATCTCCGATGGAACATCGCTTAGCTACAATCTCTTAGCAGGGTATAAAATACAAAATAAAATTGTCGACATTATATTACGATGGAGAGTGCAAAAATTTACATTTATAGCCGATGTGGAAAAAATGTATAGGCAGGTGAGGGTAACATCAAATGACTCATATTATCAACTCGTACATTGGCGTTAAAACCCACAAGAGCCAATTAAAACTTCAAACCATCTTCAAAAAGAGGAAGACATTTATAAACTTGGCGCAAAAATGGTAAAGGAGGACATGTACGTCGATGACAGTAGCACAAATTCAGCAGCTTTTATCACATCCCAGCACAAGCTAATCCAGCTGACCTTTTGTCTCGGGGAGTCTCACCATCGGCACTGGTTGGATCACAACTCTGGTGGAACGGACCAGAGTTCTTAACCACTCAGCGCAGAAACAGGAGAAGAAAAACGATCTGTCCAAATCTATTGTGTCATAAAGGAAGACAATCTTATAACAACCATCTTATCAAGATATTCAAGGTTACTTACTTTAGTTAAGGTGATTTTCTACATTTTTAGATTTATTAATTATTATTAATTTCCCCTTCTGAAAGAGATTCAGCCATTCTGTTCTTTTTAAAAACGTACAACAAACAATGTTTTCGACATAGATCACAGCGATTCAATATAGGTTACGAACAAAAACACTTAAGTCCTTAAATCCGTTTCTTGATCCCTTAGGTCATCTTAGAGTTGGAGATAGGTTGCAGAATTCAGACCTCTCATACCAGCAGCAACATCCAATAATACTTACTAACAGTCATGAATTTACTAAACTTCTTCTACAGGATGCACACTAAAGGACGTTTCATGGTGGCCTGCAAAAAATGACAGCATACATTAGAAGAAAATATTGGATCATGCGAATTAAAAACAGCATCAAGGGACATACTAATCGCTGTAACATAAGCTTCAGGTACAGGGCGAAACACGCAAACCAGCTTTTGGGTATATTACCAGCTCACTGAGTGCAAACAACACGTCCATTTACGCATACAGGAGTCGATAACGCAGGTTCCATAGACATCAAGGCATGGAAAGGTCGAGGCTCAAAGACACACAAGGCGTACTTCGCTATCTTCATTTGTCTGGCCACTAAAGCAATCCACACAGAGGTAGTCAGCGATATAACTACCCAGGCATTTATAGCAGCGGTTAGGAGATTTACTGCTCGATGAGGAATCTGCGCTCAGTTGTACAGCGACTATGGGATCAACTTCATTGGAGCGAATGCGAATATTAAACGAAGTTTAAAAGCTGCTCAAATACTTTGGAAAGGCATGCGGACACACTAAGCAAAAACGGAACCAATTCTAATTTCATTCCTCCCGCTTTCCCCCATTTCGGAGGATTATGGGAAGCAGGAGTGAAATCAATAAAACACCACCTAAAGAGGATAACCGGCAACAAAATATATACCTTCAAAGAACTCAGTACACTTCTGGCACAAATAGAAGCCTGCTTGAGCTCCAGGCCTTTATGCCCAATATCCACCGATCCTTATGATCTTGCAGCCTTGAAACCAGGGCAATTTCTAATCGGTGAGCCCCTCAACAGCATACCACAGCACGATCTCACTGAATATGATCACATTGCGAACTTTGTTCACGGCCGGGGAGAATGTTGTTGATTAAAATGAAACAACTTATTGTTCAATTCTAAGTAAAATCAAGTATGTTATTATTCATAAATACATGGTATTACAGTTTAGAAGAAATGTATAACATGTAACAACAAAGTCAAATACAAATCATTATTAAACAGATTGTGAAACAAGAAAGGTGTTTTTTTTAAGAAGGTTCGAATTTAAGGTGTGAGAAAATAAATAATTTTAAATCAAAGAATCAGCAGATACATAGAGGTGTGAAAAATTCATCAACAAAATTGTGTTTTCTTCTTGTGTTACTACAATTTCAGCCAACAGTCTCTTTTCATATTCGAGCTTTAAAGGATTGATCACGTTTTGATCAGTTGCTTTAAAAAGAACAGCTACATTTGGCGGGAGAAAAATTATCATTACGTTTCCATCTTGTAAAATTTTATGTGAAATTATTTTCTCGAAGAAGAACTGTGATTCAAAAAGAGAGAACAAATCAATCAAATTCTTGAAATAAGCTTATGTATCCCTGTCGCGTTCGTCCAAGCTAAAAATGTTACTCGTTTTTGCTTGCTTTTTTCCCTAGTGCATCGACATTATAAATCTGATCCGGTGTAAGCGATTGTTACCTTAGTAATGCATGAAACGTTTTTAAAAATAGCTCAACATCTTCATCAGCAACATACAAAGATGCCTCTTTAAGGGGTTATATGGAATTAGAATTTTCAGTTACAAACATGTAACTGAATTAAATCCATACGGTAAGTACTTTTCGAGATATATGCATATTTGTAAGGACGTCTCTGACTATGTGTACATAAACTTCTTCCGAAACTTTAAGCGCGTTTTTCTGAAAACTATGTTTTCGAAGTCGGTGATTAAGTTTTCCAAAAAACAGCTCAACCGATTAGTCTGAAATTTTAACACAACCTTCTTAGATATATTCCTCAGGTATAAGGCATCGAAGACATAAGACTTCGAATAATTATTTTATAATTTTACGTATCAATTTTGGTTGAAAATTGATAAATATTTGTCAAAAATAAAATACCTAGTTTTATATACCCACTTTCAGGTTTTTTGATTTCAGATAAACTAAACCGGAAATATCGTGGCCACCGCCGAACATCTTTTTTGGATGACCTTCAGGAGATCGTCTGCAGGAGCACACCAGATTGATATTTTTACAAATCATTAGTGTCATTATACCAATATTTATTCATAAAAAATTTCTTTTTTTCGCCTTGCAACTGTATATATACTCATTGAATAGATTAGCTTTCGTCCTCGGTAAGTTTAGACAGGTTTCTTTAGCCATTTTATGTATGTATTATAAAGCAGTTTCTCTATTCCCACAGAAATCCAAAAGTTTTTTTTAGTTGTTATACTGTTATACTCGGCGTAGTCGCAGAATTATCGAAAAAAACAAAATTACATAATACGAATTATAGACGTCTTATCTAAAACAAAACAAAACAGAAAAAACGGATGAATAATGCAGAACGCAGAGGACACAGAATTACTCGTATAACAGTTAAATCAAAAATGAGTGATTTACATATATTGTAAATAAAAAAAAATTCACATATCGAGAATTGGCTTTGAGTTCACATGACTGCGTAGCTCACATTTTTGGAAAGCTCAAATTTTCGAGATTCACATTATCGAGGCATAATAACAATTTGACAAATTGTTATTAGCAAATTATTAATGAGCATAAGCGTACACTTAACAAAACAGGTAACACGTGATATGCATACTTTTAAGGTCTTATGAGGGTAGTATGCCTGCGGTAGCTGTTTCAATTAAAGTTTTGAAATGTGGAAATGGCACTATTGTGCTTTAAGTATCGATATTATGTCAAATAAAATACAGTTATTAATTTAAAAAAAAAAAACATATTTTTTTATTAAAAGTTTCTCTTAAAACACGTTTATTTGTACACGTATATTCAAAGTTTGCTTTTCTTTTCCCATGTCTAGCAATTCATATTTGAACGTACATTCTCCATCAAATTTAGTTATACGTTCGATTTCTCCTCTGCTTAAAATCCTTTCTGATTAATATTTACATCTCAAGTAATTTTCTACAACAATTTTATATCCTGTATATCCTCTTAACAATACTGAGAAAAGTTTTGTGTTCTTGAAAAAGTTCCAGCGCGCAATAAACGAAATCGCTCCCTTACCACCAAAATAACACCCGCTAAATTAATATATCAACAAAAAGAAAGAAAAACGAATTGTTTAAGAATACATACTAATTATTTTGTAGAAAAATATATGTCTTATAACAGAAACAACCTATAACAACATATTCTATAACAATTTTTGAAAAAAAAAAACATCCTCTCACTTCCTATCAAAGTTCACCCTCTTTTCATTAAAAACAGATTCTAGAAAATTTATATGACCAGAACTCATAACCCTGACCCCTGCCAACACCCTATTAGACTTCTTTACCCAAAAATTACTACTAGCAAAATTTCTGAGACCTTTTGATGTTGATTCACCCCCTTATCTGAGTTAAATTCGTTTATATGGTATTCTTAAGACTATGTCTGTTACTTTATTGAATCCACTTAAAAGACTAAATACAATTTTATTATTAATATCTAAGGATACCAGCTTTTCGCGGGATCGTCCGTTTAGCGTCAGTTTTTATCAGAAATGAGGTTTTCTTGGGAAACAATCTGTTTGGAATTAACTCTTCCCCTCTTAAGTGCTCTTATTACTAGAAAAATATGAGGTCATAGAGCTATGGTCGTTTAACTCTTCCAAGTTGGTGGAGGTCAAGATTCAATAACCCATTAAGATTTCCTATAGATTTCTGTTCAGGATTAAAATTTGGTGTTGCTGATTGAAGCTTGATGAGTATTTCAGTTTTCTTGGTAAAGATTTTAGATACTGTTCGAGATTACAGTTAAAATAATTAATTATATGTAATAAAATATATGATAATGTAAAATATAATATATGTAAAAGGGGAAATGTAAAACATAAGTAATCCACAGCATTACCAATAATAATGATATGCAGTATAAACGATTATAATTAAGACCCAGTATATTGCATACCTTTTGGGGATAAAACACAATAAAATTGATAAGCAAATGAATCGGACCCGTTTCATTTTGCTCCGAATCTTTTTAGTTTTTCGTGTGGTAACCATTATAAAGGATTCAACAATCCCTTTATCGATTTTCATGGTCCTTCGAGCCGGATTTCATTTCTCTGTTTGTGTTCCTTTGTTTTTTTTTTTAAGTTAAAGGTACATATTCATGAGCTAGATGAATGAAACAATTCTCTGGCCGTTTGATTATAAGATACTAGTACATACATATTTACAATTTTTTTCATACAAAAAACATATGACGGCCAAAAAATAAAATGAACAAAAATCAGAATCAAAAAGAGGAATTTTCGATTTTGAATAATAATTTTTAGCTTATCATTATGAATTTCGTTGATGCAAGCTGCGTGTATAGCGTGAGCGATTGACTACTTACACAGTTCATCTTGGGGTTTTTGGATATGTGCTCTCGAAGATCTGGCTATCGGTGAGTCGTTCTAAAGCCACATTGCCCGCCGCCGATTGTAGGATCTCCAATACCATGTTTACGTATTTATCCTATGGTGACATGTAGTCGAGGCCGTTCTGTGAGAAGGCTTGCGCAGATATTGAGCCAGTGAAGGAGGAGCTAGGTGAGAGTCCGAAATTTGATGCATTGTAGCCAGAGTGGCCCATATTGTAGTTGACTTGATTTTGATTGCTGAAATATTCCATTTGAGAGTAGTATGGAATTTGTTCGGATATTGGTTGTACTGATTGTGCCAGAAATTGTATGAGTCGTGATTTGACATGTAGGCAGAGTAAGCGGCAGCTGAATGGTGAGCCGATTGGGCGGATTGGGCTGCAGCGGCAGCATGTGCTACAGCGGCACTCTGTGGTGACATTGGTGTGATGGGCGGGGAAGGGATTGTTATGCTGGAGCTGGAATCCATAGGGGTGATATTGCCGCCCGGTTGAAATAGCCTTGTCTTTCATTGAAATGTAGGCAGAACGAAGGGATTCGCCATTGGAGCCACCTGATGGGTGCCCGCCACCTCCGCCGCCACCGCCACTACCACCACCCATATGCTCTTTCTTACAGACTATGCTTACAGCACTTACTGAAGTGGCAGGTGTGGGAAAAATTGACTAAGAATTATGTCCTCCACTGCCGCCTGTGAAATGGTGGGATGAGAGGGAATGCGAGTTTAAAAAGGAACTGTGATGTGGTTTCATAGACTGGCCACCAGATGCAGCCGAAGGCGCTGAATTATTCGACGATTTGTTATTATTGTTGCCATTATTATTATTAGTATTATTATTATTGGACTTTGCTGAAGGGTTTGAACAATTCGTTCCCGAATTATTATTGCCACTGCCACCCGAATTATTTTGATTATTAGCACTTCCGCTATTATTATTGCTACTCGATGAATTGCGATTCGAACCAGAACTTCCGGATCCTACACCACCATTGTTGCCTTTTGAACTATTCGAAGAGTTCGACTGTTGTTGCTGTTGTAATTGTTGTCGACACTTTGCTCGACGATTCTTAAACCAAACCTGTACTCTGGATTCGGGCAGATTAATTTTTAAAGCAACTTCCTCTCTCATAAAAATGTCGGGATATCGTGTTTTGCCAAATAGTGCCTCCAGCACATCTAACTGTGAAATTTTGTTCGCTCACGTCTCTGTTTGCGGGTGTTAACACCCCACATACCTTGGGAGAACCCAACAGCCTCTAAACCGTGAGGTAACCCAAAAAGTCCATGTGATAGCATCGGCATACCCGATGGCAATGGAATGTGGAACCGTATGATGTGGATGCGGCCTACCATAACTATGCAGATGGGGTCCCAAGTCTCCCTATTTTAAAAAGCCTGCCTACAGTGGGCTTTCGTTGAATGCAGCGCCACTGTGAACGAGTTTATTTTTCTGTTTTATCTGTGTCCGTTAACCTACAGACGACATTTTCGCTCGTAGAAAATGAGATCACGTAATTTTTGAGACACTTATGTAGACGATCTGTTCACTAGAGCTGAAACTGTTGAGGAAACAGTGTTGAGGTGTAATGAACTTAAATTTCATTGTTAAATTTCATCTCTGAAGTATTTTCGTTAAATCCGCCATACAATTCGCACAAGAGCATCGTTTATATCTTCTTTTGATTTACTAGTAGAAAAAATATCGAATGGCTGTCTTGTTTCATCTTCCTTCAGATTTTGTTTCCTCAAAGCCCTAATAAACTTAGCAACGTATTTTTTTTTTAAAGAAAAGGGTGTGACCACTCTTAAAATACCGGAGCACGTGTAAAGCTTTTTCGGAAAATTCGGAAAGTTGTTTGGGGTCAGTGATTATTTCGCATCCAACATTTAATGGGAAGACTAAATTATTAGTTTAAATTGACTTGAAGTTGTGTATAGTCAAACACTCATCTCATGAGATTTAACTCGCCTGAAAAAAGTCTTTCGGGCATGGCTGGTATTGAACTACGAACCGTCTGATTGGGAAGCAAATACATTACCACTTCAGCCATGTCCAAGTCAAAAATTCTGATGCTATACTTGAGACCACTAACACTTTCTTGCCGTTGCGTCGTCCGATTAATAACTTAACTCATTTTTTCAGGCCAATGATGACTTTTGAATTATCGAACGTAAAGCAAAACTTAAGTCATTAATGCCAAAATTAAGGAAGAAAAGAGGATTTATTAATGGAATTGGATCAGTAATTAAAGGCACGCTGCTATACACCTAATGGAACAAATTAAGCAATTAACACAAGTCAAATTAGTAGGGATGGACTAGTTAAATATTTTTACCCAAATTAACCAACAAATGGCAAGAGCTTTAATAGCGTTAATGTAAACAGGCAGCAAGGAATAATTCATGGTTGCTTAAGGTATTGGCGAAAAGATAGAATCAAATCCAACGAGATTGAAATAAGGCTTACACAATCAAATTAACTGCAATATTGACTTGCTGAATAGTCCCTTATCAAACTTAAGAGAAGCTGTTGTACTTAATATTATATCTAAGAAAATTTTCAAAACCGATGAACTTAATGCAATACAAGAATTTTTTGAAAACAGATCTATATAAATCGAATTAGATGAGCATAGTTATGAACTTGTTTATCTCCAAGCCTACCATAACAACCCTAACAATATATTCATTAGGAAAATCCCGCAAATCTCCCCATAATTTACATTTTTACATATTATCCCACTACCCATTAACAACTTCAAAATGATTATCACTAAACCCTATATTATACCCAACCCCAAAAATATATGTATGTTACTTTGACGAAAAATGTAAACAAATTGACGCCTGTCAAAAACAGTTGTTTTTTGGCATACTTTTTGGTCAGCCTTTAACTCGCATACCAATTATAAAAAAAAAATTTCCCGCACCTAAGTTTTTAAGTATATGTTATATTTACAAATATAAAGGAATTAATCTTCTGTTGAGTTTAGGTTGGAACCTTTCGCAACCTTTCTTAAACTGAAGCTAAGGACCAAAAAGTCTGACGGAAATAGTATTTCAGAAAACATTTAACTACATTGTTTTACAAAACTTGTAAAAAAAAACTGCGATTATTTTTGATTTTACAAATGAAATGATCGAAATTAAATGATTGTAAGAACAATCAACTCAACATTGATTGTCTCCACCAGCAAGAGTGTTGATTCAAATAAAATAATTTTTTCATTTATCAGTGCTCCAAACATTTGTTAATCCAGAGAATTTAAATATTTTGCTTTATAGACCCACCCCAAAAAATTGAATTTTTAATTAAAATTAATTTTTTTTTTAGAACTTTAACTGTTGTTGATTCAAATGAAACAAATTATTGTTCAATTTCAAGCAAAATCAAGTATGTAATTATGCATAATGTAATTAAATATTGTAACGTAACAATAAATAAAAATATGGTATAACAGTTTAGAAGAAATGTATAACATGTAAAAACTCATCTGACGTCAAATACAAATCATTATTAAAGAGATTGTGAAACAAGAAAAGTGTCTTTTCTTAGAAGGTGTGAGACAAGAAATAATTTTAAATCAAAGAATCAGCAGATACATTGACTTGTGGAAAATACATTGGTCCTTCGAGAAGTGAACTTTTAAAATAAAATAAAAAAAAATTAATCTTACAAAAGAGTGTAACATCACACACTATACAATAAAACTTAAAAAACACTGTGCGTTTTTTTCAGAAAGTGTGAAAACGACATTCTCGCGTCTTGTAAAAAAAATCTACACCCTGCCTGACTCGAACTGCAACTTTTTAAAATACTATAATTTTTTATTTTTTGATAAATTTTATTGTACCAAAGCAAAAAATGTTGGAAAATGGCTCTGCGATATTTTGGCCCATTCCCGGCGAAGTGCTTGTTTGAAGTGGTGCAAACTTTGCCAACCTTTGCCTTCAAAATACCCCAGACAGACAAATCCAACGGATTTGCATCCATAGAATTTGCAATCCATTGTGTCAAAGAAATTAAGTGTGGAACATTGTTTTCTAACCAATATTGGTTGACGCGCGCATTGTGAGACGGTGCCGAGTCTTGTTGAAATGTCCACGGTCTCCGACCGAGATGTCTCTACCTTAAAGCCCAAGGCTTCAATACTGCCACTTTCGTGCAAGCGTAGCAACTCTGTCGCTCTTTCGACTAACTTTTTTCTGTTGTGGTGTAAGATCGTGTGCTTTTTGAAACTTCAATGGCTTGAGCTCAAGCTCAAGCTCATTTTTCAGTATGTGTTGCATCCGTTTCAACGATATGTTGAGCTCACGAGCCACTTTTCTTCCACTTCGACGCGGATTTCGCTCAATTCGAGCCTTCACTTTCCGAACCATTTCTGCCGATGTTGCTGTTTCTTTATGACCACCTCCATGTTTTTTGCAACGCTGCCAGTATCACGGTAACGAGCTTTGCTATGATTTTTCCACGTTGAGGTGTTGGAGGGCTCTAACGATAGCTACTTGTATTTTTCCAGCCAAATATAAAGTAATCCCAATATCACATTTGTATTTTCAACAGAACTGAGACGCAAATCGTTTAAAAGGCTAGTAAATAATAAAATTATCTGTCATGTGTCAAAATTTGAGCTCACTGTCATGAACGGTTTGGAAATTATAGCAGTCTGAAAATGGTTGCAGTTCGAGTCAGTCAGGGTGAAATTAAAAAATTTGTCGAAACTCTTATCCGCAATCTGGAACTGATGTATCCAATTCTTGTGAACAGTAAACGATAATCGAGTCCGTTTGTGGATAGTGCAGATCTACATACTGTAAACATATTGCAACATACCTTGCATACTGCAACATACCGGACATATACTGCAACATACGATGCATAAACCACAATATACCATGGAACCTACAGTTTAGAAAAGGATTCACAGTCTGGAGTACCAGTAAGTTTTGTAGAAACAAATAAACAGGAACAAGAATTAAGACTAAGAAGAGAAGCTGAACGTCTTTTGCAGCACTTAAGGGTTGATGAGGGAAATTACGACCAGGCTTGGGATGTGTTAACCGCACGATATGACCACAAGTATATACTAGTCAACACGCAGCTTAAAATTTTTTGGCCAGCCGAATTTGAAACAAGAGATGGTATCCGGTATAAAAAATTTATTAGACACATCAACCGAATGCCGAAGCTCACTCAAAAACTTAGAGCTTTCGGTACTACATTGGAGAGAGATTTTAGTCTTTTGTATGCTTCAGAAATGTCCACCCACAACTCAGCAGATATGGGAAGAATTTTCAGAATTTTTGGAAGCTAGATTTAGGACCTTGGAAGTCGTAGAACCGCAACCAATAGCTAAATATAACAACACCACAAAAAAAACTAATTCACTCATTGTCAGTAGTTTATATAACTGCAAGGTCTGAAGCAAAGGTCCACATGCCCAAAACAAACTAGGTTGGATATTAATGGGAAAAGCACCTGCAAATAGATAACCAATTAATACATTCCACAACTTACTCGATCTTAACACACAACTCACCAAGTTCTGGCAAATCGAAGAAGCCCCGTTCCCACAAAACGAAACACCGGAGAACAAAAACTGCGAGGAGCAATTTTTAACTACTACACGGATAACGTCAGCTGGGCGTTATGTAGTGACACTACCGTTCAAAGAAGGAAGTAAACCTGGGTAGCCCTAACCGTAGTCAGGAGCCTTTCGTAGGTTTCTTCATCTAGAAAGGTGTTTCCAGCAGAATCCCACGCTATATAGAGAATACTCCAGCTGCATTAAAAAATACCTTGACCTCAGACACATGACAGAAGTTGATGAATGACTCAAGTTCCACGACTAAATTGTCTTTGATGCAGCGGCAAAAATCTCCGATGGAACATCGCTTAGCTACAATCTCTTAGCAGGGTATAAAATACAAAATAAAATTGTCGACATTATATTACGATGGAGAGTGCAAAAATTTACATTTATAGCCGATGTGGAAAAAATGTATAGGCAGGTGAGGGTAACACCAAATGACTCATATTATCAACTCGTACATTGGCGTTAAAACCCACAAGAGCCAATTAAAACTTCAAACCATCTTCAAAAAGAGGAAGACATTTATAAACTTGGCGCAAAAATGGTAAAAGAGGACATGTACGTCGATGATAGTAGCACAAATTCAGCAGCTTTTATCACATCCCAGCACAAGCTAATCCAGCTGACCTTTTGTCTCGGGGAGTCTCACCATCGGCACTGGTTGGATCACAACTCTGGTGGAACGGACCAGAGTTCTTAACCACTCAGCGCAGAAACAGGAGAAGAAAAACGATCTGTCCAAATCTATTGTGTCATAAAGGAAGACAATCTTATAACAACCATCTTATCAAAATATTCAAGGTTACTTACTTTAGTTAAGGTGATTTTCTACATTTTTAGATTTATTAAAATTCTAAACAACAACCCGTTAATCGCAATCTATCTGTAATTTCCCCTTCTGAAAGAGATTCAGCCATTCTGTTCTTTTTAAAAACGTACAACAAACAATGTTTTCGACATAGATCACAGCGATTCAATATAGGTTACGAACAAAAACACTTAAGTCCTTAAATCCATTTCTTGATCCCTTAGGTCATCTTAGAGTTGGAGATAGGTTGCAGAATTCAGACCTCTCATACCAGCAGCAACATCCAATAATACTTACTAACAGTCATGAATTTACTAAACTTCTTCTACAGGATGCACACTAAAGGACGTTTCATGGTGGCCTGCAAAAAATGACAGCATACATTAGAAGAAAATATTGGATCATGCGAATTAAAAACAGCATCAAGGGACATACTAATCGCTGTAACATAAGCTTCAGGTACAGGGCGAAACACGCAAACCAGCTTTTGGGTATATTACCAGCTCACAGAGTGCAAACAACACGTCCATTTACGCATACAGGAGTCGATAACGCAGGTTCCATAGACATCAAGGCATGGAAAGGTCGAGGCTCAAAGACACACAAGGCGTACTTCGCTATCTTCATTTGTCTGGCCACTAAAGCAATCCACACAGAGGTAGTCAGCGATATAACTACCCAGGCATTTATAGCAGCGGTTAGGAGATTTACTGCTCGATGAGGAATCTGCGCTCAGTTGTACAGCGACTATGGGATCAACTTCATTGGAGCGAATGCGAATATTAAACGAAGTTTAAAAGCTGCTCAAATACTTTGGAAAGGCATGCGGACACACTAAGCAAAAACGGAACCAATTCTAATTTCATTCCTCCCGCTTTCCCCCATTTCGGAGGATTATGGGAAGCAGGAGTGAAATCAATAAAACACCACCTAAAGAGGATAACCGGCAACAAAATATATACCTTCAAAGAACTCAGTACACTTCTGGCACAAATAGAAGCCTGCTTGAGCTCCAGGCCTTTATGCCCAATATCCACCGATCCTAATGATCTTGCAGCCTTGAAACCAGGGCAATTTCTAATCGGTGAGCCCCTCAACAGCATACCACAGCACGATCTCACTGAATATGATCACATTGCGAACTTTGTTCACGGCCGGGGAGAATGTTGTTGATTAAAATGAAACAACTTATTGTTCAATTCTAAGTAAAATCAAGTATGTTATTATTATAACATGTAACAACAAAGTCAAATACAAATCATTATTAAACAGATTGTGAAACAAGAAAGGTGTTTTTTTTTAAGAAGGTTCGAATTTAAGGTGTGAGAAAATAAATAATTTTAAATCAAAGAATCAGCAGATACATAGAGGTGTGAAAAATTCATCAACAAAATTGTTTTTTCTTCTTGTGTTACTACAATTTCAGCCAACAGTCTCTTTTCATATTCGAGCTTTAAAGGATTGATCACGTTTTGATCAGTTGCTTTAAAAAGAACAGCTACATTTGGCGGGAGAAAAATTATCATTACGTTTCCATCTTGTAAAATTTTATGTGAAATTATTTTCTCGAAGAAGAACTGTGATTCAAAAAGAGAGAACAAATCAATCAAATTCTTGAAATAAGCTTATGTATCCCTGTCGCGTTCGTCCAAGCTAAAAATGTTACTCGTTTTTGCTTGCTTTTTTCCCTAGTGCATCGACATTATAAATCTGATCCGGTGTAAGCGATTGTTACCTTAGTAATGCATGAAACGTTTTTAAAAATAGCTCAACATCTTCATCAGCAACATACAAAGATGCCTCTTTAAGGGGTTATATGGAATTAGAATTTTCAGTTACAAACATGTAACTGAATTAAATCCATACGGTAAGTACTTTTCGAGATATATGCATATTTGTAAGGACGTATCTGACTATGTGTACATAAACTTCTTCCGAAACTTTAAGCGCGTTTTTCTGAAAACTATGTTTTCGAAGTCGGTGATTAAGTTTTCCAAAAAACAGCTCAACCGATTAGTCTGAAATTTTAACACAACCTTCTTAGATATATTCCTCAGGTATAAGGCATCGAAGACATAAGACTTCGAATAATTATTTTATAATTTTACGTATCAATTTTGGTTGAAAATTGATAAATATTTGTCAAAAATAAAATACCTAGTTTTATATACCCACTTTCAGGTTTTTTGATTTCAGATAAACTAAACCGGAAATATCGTGGCCACCGCCGAACATCTTTTTTGGATGACCTTCAGGAGATCGTCTGCAGGAGCACACCAGATTGATATTTTTACAAATCATTAGTGTCATTATACCAATATTTATTCATAAAAAATTTCTTTTTTTCGCCTTGCAACTGTATATATACTCATTGAATAGATTAGCTTTCGTCCTCGGTAAGTTTAGACAGGTTTCTTTAGCCATTTTATGTATGTATTATAAAGCAGTTTCTCTATTCCCACAGAAATCCAAAAGTTTTTTTTAATTGTTATACTGTTATACTCGGCGTAGTCGCAGAATTATCGAAAAAAACAAAATTACATAATACGAATTATAGACGTCTTATCTAAAACAAAACAAAACAGAAAAAACGGATGAATAATGCAGAACGCAGAGGACACAGAATTACTCGTATAACAGTTAAATCAAAAATGAGTGATTTACATATATTGTAAATAAAAAAAATTCACATATCGAGAATTGGCTTTGAGTTCACATGACTGCGTAGCTCACATTTTTGGAAGTTCAAATTTTCGAGATTCACATTATCGAGGCATAATAACAATTTGACAAATTGTTATTAGCAAATTATTAATGAGCATAAGCGTACACTTAATAAAACAGGTAACACGTGATATGCATACTTTTAAGGTCTTATGAGGGTAGTATGCCTGCGGTAGCTGTTTCAATTAAAGTTTTGAAATGTGGAAATGGCACTATTGTGCTTTAAGTATCGATATTATGTCAAATAAAATACAGTTATTAATTTAAAAAAAAAAACATATTTTTTTATTAAAAGTTTCTCTTAAAACACGTTTATTTGTACACGTATATTCAAAGTTTGCTTTTCTTTTCCCATGTCTAGCAATTCATATTTGAACGTACATTCTCCATCAAATTTAGTTATACGTTCGATTTCTCCTCTGCTTAAAATCCTTTCTGATTAATATTTACATCTCAAGTAATTTTCTACAACAATTTTATATCCTGTATATCCTCTTAACAATACTGAGAAAAGTTTTGTGTTCTTGAAAAAGTTCCAGCGCGCAATAAACGAAATCGCTCCCTTACCACCAAAATAACACCCGCTAAATTAATATATCAACAAAAAGAAAGAAAAACGAATTGTTTAAGAATACATACTAATTATTTTGTAGAAAAATATATGTCTTATAACAGAAACAACCTATAACAACATATTCTATAACAATTTTTGAAAAAAAAAAACATCCTCTCACTTCCTATCAAAGTTCACCCTCTTTTCATTAAAAACAGATTCTAGAAAATTTATATGACCAGAACTCATAACCCTGACCCCTGCCAACACCCTATTAGACTTCTTTACCCAAAAATTACTACTAGCAAAATTTCTGAGACCTTTTGATGTTGATTCACCCCCTTATCTGAGTTAAATTCGTTTATATGGTATTCTTAAGACTATGTCTGTTACTTTATTGAATCCACTTAAAAGACTAAATACAATTTTATTCTTAATATCTAAGGATACCAGCTTTTCGCGGGATCGTGCGTTTAGCGTCAGTTTTTATCAGAAATGAGGTTTTCTTGGGAAACAATCTGTTTGGAATTAACTCTTCCCCTCTTAAGTGCTCTTATTACTAGAAAAATATGAGGTCATAGAGCTATGGTCGTTTAACTCTTCCAAGTTGGTGGAGGTCAAGATTCAATAACCCATTAAGATTTCCTATAGATTTCTGTTCAGGATTAAAATTTGGTGTTGCTGATTGAAGCTTGATGAGTATTTCAGTTTTCTTGGTAAAGATTTTAGATACTGTTCGAGATTACAGTTAGAATAATTAATTATATGTAATAAAATATATGATAATGTAAAATATAATATATGTAAAAGGGGAAATGTAAAACATAAGTAATCCACAGCATTACCAATAATAATGATATGCAGTATAAACGATTATAATTAAGACCCAGTATATTGCATACCTTTTGGGGATAAAACACAATAAAATTGATAAGCAAATGAATCGGACCCGTTTCATTTTGCTCCGAATCTTTTTAGTTTTTCGTGTGGTAACCATTATAAAGGATTCAACAATCCCTTTATCGATTTTCATGGTCCTTCGAGCCGGATTTCATTTCTCTGTTTGTGTTCCTTTGTTTTTTTTTTTAAGTTAAAGGTACATATTCATGAGCTAGATGAATGAAACAATTCTCTGGCCGTTTGATTATAAGATACTAGTACATACATATTTACAATTTTTTTCATACAAAAAACATATGACGGCCAAAAAATAAAATGAACAAAAATCAGAATCAAAAAGAGGAATTTTCGATTTTGAATAATAATTTTTAGCTTATCACTTATGAATTTCGTTGATGCAAGCTGCGTGTATAGCGTGAGCGATTGACTACTTACACAGTTCATCTTGGGGTTTTTGGATATGTGCTCTCGAAGATCTGGCTATCGGTGAGTCGTTCTAAAGCCACATTGCCCGCCGCCGATTGTAGGATCTCCAATACCATGTTTACGTATTTATCCTATGGTGACATGTAGTCGAGGCCGTTCTGTAAGAAGGCTTGCGCAGATATTGAGCAAGTGAAGGAGGAGCTAGGTGAGAGTCCGAAATTTGATGCATTGTAGCCAGAGTGGCCCATATTGTAGTTGACTTGATTTTGATTGCTGAAATATTCCATTTGAGAGTAGTATGGAATTTGTTCGGATATTGGTTGTACTGATTGTGCCAGAAATTGTATGAGTCGTGATTTGACATGTAGGCAGAGTAAGCGGCAGCTGAATGGTGAGCCGATTGGGCGGATTGGGCTGCAGCGGCAGCATGTGCTACAGCGGCACTCTGTGGTGACATTGGTGTGATGGGCGGGGAAGGGATTGTTATGCTGGAGCTGGAATCCATAGGGGTGATATTGCCGCCCGGTTGAAATAGCCTTGTCTTTCATTGAAATGTAGGCAGAACGAAGGGATTCGCCATTGGAGCCACCTGATGGGTGCCCGCCACCTCCGCCGCCACCGCCACTACCACCACCCATATGCTCTTTCTTACAGACTATGCTTACAGCACTTACTGAAGTGGCAGGTGTGGGAAAAATTGACTAAGAATTATGTCCTCCACTGCCGCCTGTGAAATGGTGGGATGAGAGGGAATGCGAGTTTAAAAAGGAACTGTGATGTGGTTTCATAGACTGGCCACCAGATGCAGCCGAAGGCGCTGAATTATTCGACGATTTGTTATTATTGTTGCCATTATTATTATTAGTATTATTATTATTGGACTTTGCTGAAGGGTTTGAACAATTCGTTCCCGAATTATTATTGCCACTGCCACCCGAATTATTTTGATTATTAGCACTTCCGCTATTATTATTGCTACTCGATGAATTGCGATTCGAACCAGAACTTCCAGATCCTACACCACCATTGTTGCCTTTTGAACTATTCGAAGAGTTCGACTGTTGTTGCTGTTGTAATTGTTGTCGATACTTTGCTCGACGATTCTTAAACCAAACCTGTACTCTGGATTCGGGCAGATTAATTTTTAAAGCAACTTCCTCTCTCATAAAAATGTCGGGATATCGTGTTTTGCCAAATAGTGCCTCCAGCACATCTAACTGTGAAATGTTGTTCGCTCACGTCTCTGTTTGCGGGTGTTAACACCCCACATACCTTGGGAGAACCCAACAGCCTCTAAACCGTGAGGTAACCCAAAAAGTCCATGTGATAGCATCGGCATACCCGATGGCAATGGAATGTGGAACCGTATGATGTGGATGCGGCCTACCATAACTATGCAGATGGGGTCCCAAGTCTCCCTATTTTAAAAAGCCTGCCTACAGTGGGCTTTCGTTGAATGCAGCGCCACTGTGAACGAGTTTATTTTTCTGTTTTATCTGTGTCCGTTAACCTACAGACGACATTTTCGCTCGTAGAAAATGAGATCACGTAATTTTTGCTACACTTATGTAGACGATCTGTTCACTAGAGCTGATACTGTTGAGGAAACAGTGTTGAGGTGTAATGAACTTAAATTTCATTGTTAAATTTCATCTCTGAAGTATTTTCGTTAAATCCGCCATACAATTCGCACAAGAGCATCGTTTATATCTTCTTTTGATTTACTAGTAGAAAAAATATCGAATGGCTGTCTTGTTTCAACTTCCTTCAGCTTTTGTTTCCTCAAAGCCCTAATAAACTTAGCAACGTATTTTTTTTTTTAAAGAAAAGGGTGTGACCACTCTTAAAATACCGGAGCACGTGTAAAGCTTTTTCGGAAAATTCGGAAAGTTGTTTGGGGTCAGTGATTATTTCGCATCCAACATTTAATAGGAAGACTAAATTATTAGTTTAAACTGACTTGAAGTTGTGTATAGTCAAACACTCATCTCATGAGATTTAACTCGCCTGAAAAAAGTCTTTCGGGCATGGCTGGTATTGAACTACGAACCGTCTGATTGGGAAGCAAATACACTACCACTTCAGCCATGTCCAAGTCAAAAATTCTGATGCTATACTTGAGACCACTAACACTTTCTTGCCGTTGCGTCGTCCGATTAATAACTTAACTCATTTTTTCAGGCCAATGATGACTTTTGAAGTAGAGAAATTTTGGTCCTGGGAACTAAATGCTTTCCCTCACACCTCTTAATAAACGCCGGGTTACTTTGCCTTCAAATTGCTCTGTAGGTATGTCAACTGGAATTTGGGTTGCGCTATTTTCTATAAACACTTCCCAAGAAGAAGGCGCCGACAATCAACTTAAAACAATTTCAGAATCTGTCCACAGATAGATATGATCAACGCAAATATTTGACAAGTTTATTAGAATCTTTTGTGATCTTTAATCTGGGTAAGTTTTTTGTTTTAATTGGTGCACATACCTTGGGACCTTGATGCCATCTAACTTTTTAAACGACTACGAAATTTTTGCCATTCGTCATTTATCCGCGCTTGTACAAACCCCTCCCAGTGTGTTCCTTAAACCCAAAGATATTTTTCCTTTAAAAACCACCGGTTTAATAAGACATGAAGGGTCAAAGAGTGTGGAAAGCTCTACCAAAACCGTAATTTTGGTAATTTTCTGACATATATATATATATTTTAGCTGATAAGCGTAAAGTTCCCATTTAATACCAAGTGCTTTAACGATATTAGAATCATTTATACGTAGTTAAATTTCCTTATCCGAGGTAGAAATCTGAACCATACTTTTTTTTCATACGTTCACCGTTTCCGATGAACTTGCGAACCATAGGAAACATTGATACTTTCGACCAATATTAATAAGAAGTATCTGTCGATACATTTTTCAGATATCTGCTGTTATAGCAAACCGATGACAAGAATTTCAATATAATTCCAATAATTGTGGAAGAATCAAGTCTGAGGACGCATGAGGACGCAAGCAGAAACATTCTACTTGGTCAACTTTATTCTCAGGCACTATTTGCATATGATTTAAGTCTTCATACTGCTTCATAAAGTTGCAGAGTTGTTCTTTGATCTTTGAGTTATTTGACAGTCTTTTATCCAAGAGTAAAACCGGAATTTGGCCATCTGAAATGATTTTCCTAAGGTCTCTGCTGTTCTTACAAATGGATTTGCTCCTATCAGCATATCAATTTTAGAAGTTTGACCGAATTTCGGATCGGCTAACACGAGATTTTTCGGATTTTCCCAACTTTCCATGCTAAAAGATTTATTTGGTTAAGAATCTGTTATAATTTTTATGATCTTTGCTTGTATTGTATTCTACGCCGTATAGGTATTCTAATACCTAAGATTTCTCTACTTTATGTAACTTCAACTGTTGAGCCATTTGCTCTGTTATGATATTGAGCTGTGAAGCCGAATCTAGGAGAGTTCTCACTGGGTAAGAAACCCCTACATTATCCCGTACTTCTATTAACGCAGTGCCTAAAACCACCAGATTATCTGTTCGTCCGAGTCAGGTTGAAGGTCGCTGGGAGTCGTTAACTCCAAATAGCACTCATCATTGGTCGTGGCTGGGATTGCAGTGAACCTATGCAAGACTCGATTATGTGGAAGCAAATATATCACATATTGCATTTAGACTTTGAACATCGGCGAACTGAATGACCCTTTTCCAAACAATTTATACACAGCATTAATCATTTGCGGAACCTTTTTGAAAATGGTAAATTTTTAAATATTTAACAACTATCTATTCTGTGACATTGAGCGTTACAAAGTGTGCACTGTACTTTTTGAACCAAAAACACTGTTTGACGATCAGTTCTATCTAAATTACGATGGCGAAAGCTATTATCCTTTTGATAATTAAAGGTGTACTAGGTCGATCTGAACTATGCATAGAATTGTGACATATTGTTTGTGACTATAACCTATAGAAGCTTGCCACTTTGGCTGGTTCTCTGCGAACGATATTAAAAAGGCGTGTGTAATGTCTTGATGGTTTCTAATCGATAACATAGCAGCTTAGTGGGTATTAAAACTATCCCCTTAATTTCTCAACGACAATGACGTAGCTTTTGAAACCTTAGAAATTTCAAACAGCTTAGTCATTTTTCGTCAAAGCACTTAGGCAATCGTTCTAAGGCCTAGGCTCGTTCTTATCACATCAAATATTTTTACAGATTTTAATGCTGCACCTGAAAGACACCTCTTTAAATAAGTGAACTTTTCCAAACTATTCAGCGGTTCATTTTTGTCCACTAGATTTTTAAATAAACCAATAAAATTATACTCCGAAAACTTTCCCGAAAACGTAGTCAGTTTATTCTGTTCTATATTTGAGCACAGCATGGTATTAAAGGTTGCACCCGCTATAAAGTTATCTTTATTCGGTCAAGTATCTTTGATTTTGAGCCAATGTAAAACTTTTTCACTTCCGATCTAAAATTATAATTTGTATCATCATCCTTTTCAATGATAAAGCGGTCTGTGCAGATTTGCAAATTCAATGACTGCTTAAAATATGACTCAAGTATCGCTAATCGACATTCGGACATTCGACAGTTAGGTCAAAGGAAAACAACCTTCTTTTGAATCAATAAAATTTTTTATGCAGTTAAATATCTTTTTATTTGCGCTCGCAATTTTGAGATCTGCCAATGTTTTTTGCTTATTCTCCGATGATTGTTTAGCTTTAAAAGACGTCACCGTCAGCATTCGATGTTTTGGTTTTTTGGTCAGCCATATCGATAACCACCAACAGCAATGTTTTTGGAAAGCCTTATTCAATTGACCAAAAACAACAAATTGGTTTTTTATGGGCTTTGTTTCCTAATCCCGAAGAGCGTGTATGCAGTATTAGAAAGTATGAAAAAAAAAAACAGCGAATCTATTTATAGTGTAAAGACAACTAAACAGACCACTTCGGCGACAAGTTCCTCAATCAATTGTATTAAAGGGAATTGAAATATCTATCAGCAACTGTCTCCTACTTTTACATTTTTTAACTAAGTTTTTAACAATCCCTTCAACAATAATTTACCATTTACGATAAGCAACAACTATCGATCTTCAAATCTGGGTAACCTTTATTTTACGATCTGCATCTTCGCGATCTCGTTCATAGCAAAAAATTTAGGCACATTTATTTTGCAAGTTCAGTATTCATGTGGACTATTGTTTACACATATAGTTACGTTTTCATGCCAGCGGTTTGACATAAAAAAAAACACTTCTCTTTTTTTCTCTTGTTATTTCTTTATTAAAATATAAAAACTTAAAATTAGGACGAGAAACTTGAATTGAACTTTACTGCGAGTTGTAGGGAAGAACACGAACTTAATTTTACTGCGAGTTGTCGAGAAGAGAGAGACTGACTGAATTTATTGCATGTTCTTAAAGCATAAAACTGTTGACACAGCTTTTCCGATGAGCACAGGTTCGTCTGTGTGAAAGGAATGAGAAGGTTGGTGAAGGTTTCATATTTACCGGTGCAAAAGTAGAAGCGTCTGTGAAAATGAATATAGTACATTTGAAACGATTTTGATCATGAAAGGGGATCGGGTTAAGGGGTGGAGAACGAAAGTGAAGTCTCCGACGTAACTCGCCCCTTCTTAAGATTCTGCTTCAGAGAATCGAAATTTTTAATTTCGACTTTAACTTTAGTTTTACTGAGTTTCTGTTTTTTTTCGAAAAACAAACGTGATTGCAACTAAGATAATAATTATTATAGATGTTACCCCAACATTTACATGTTCATGCGCGATATTTCTAAATTTATTTTCCTCTATCATTTTTCGATTTTCTAAATGTTTTATATTAATTTCTTCTACAGAAAAGTTCATTTCAATTTTCTCTATAGTTACATTATTGAAGTTTGGTATAACGAAGTTATCATATATTAAGAAATTTTCATATTTTATATCGTTGAAATTTATTTTACAATCTTCAAATCTTATCAAATTATTACCCATCAGGTTTACACTAAAATTATGACAATTATGTGTTACTTGAGTATATGGGATATTTTTGGAGATTACAATATTGTTGGTCAGCTGTTTAATTTCAATATTCGTATTATTCTTAAAATTACATATGGGATTTTTAGAAAAAATGTTAGATATACAAGAATTTTTAATTAGTTCTAAATCTTTTATTTTAATTGTCCCATTTACATTACAATAGTTGTGTTTTCCATCGCTAGTAAATCCTCTATAAGTGGTAGCTAACTCTAGGTTATTCTTATTTGGTACAGGTTCAATTAATGGCTTAAAATATTTAACATTTGAGTAATTTGGTAGCATTAGTACAGAAATTATTTTATCGTTATAACTAATTACAGAACTTTTTATATTTGACAAGTCACTTATTGTAATGTTAAACATTTCTATATCTTTTGGTGACAGAAAATCCCTTCCCAACTTGCTCTGTCAGTAGTTGTATGTCGTATTGTATTTGGAATGCCTGCTGCATGTGGGCAATTTCTGAAAATTCCCTATTAATTGCATTACCTAGACTCTGCAGTTCCCTTTTTATTGCTAGTTGCTGTCCGTTTATATGTCTTGTTATAACAAGACATTTACTCCATTAGTAAAATCTATGGGTCTTTTATGTGTAGCAGAGTGAATTATCTTATTGTATATAGTAACTGCTTTTAAAAGCTTACTGCTCAACGTGTCACTATTGCTATCGTCGGCTGCAAATGTTCGTATGTGCTCGTTTAGAGTGGAATGGAATCTTTCGATATCCGAATTTCCAGTCTTTCTATAGGGAATGGTTATGTGTAATTCGACGTTATTTTCTTTGAGATATTCTCTGATTAAGATTGATGAGAATCCACTCTCTCCGTCTATGATGATTCTCTGTGGAATGCCTAGTGTTTCAAACCTATTTTTTAATATACTCTCTTTAAGTTAAGGGGCATAGTAGACATCTTTTATTTATTCATACGTTTCATATATACCTCTATGATTGAGTAGCTTGTGCGTTTGAGTTATAACCTGTGCTAACTTTTCTTCGTCGTCTATGTCACCTAGGAATTCACTACATTTTACTACTCTTAACAGTTTATTTTCACTGAAGTATTTCAGATACAAATCTTGAAAGCGAATATGTGATCATGATTGGAATGAATGGCATCTATGCCTTTGTGTGGAAAAAACTTTTTCATGATGTCTAGAACAAAATCTTCCTTAAAGTCTTTTAATTCTATTCAATTCTATTACAATTTTTCTTTTTTTGAACGTATTATATATTTTGTGATTATACAATTTGTCTGTTCTATTTAAATTTACCTGAGTTTTATATATATTTACAGGTGAGTCTATTATTGGGATATGGTCACTACTATCCTCCTTTGCACTGTGAATAGTTGCGACCATTGATTGGATGTCCATCCGTTCTACATTTTCATTATTCTGTTTATCTGTATTTTCATTGAAATAAATTTTCATCCTAGATAGCCCATCAGCCACCTGGTTATCCTTGCCTTTTACATATTCTATTTCGAAGTTGAATTCTTCGAGTTTTATCTTCCACCTTTGTAGCTTGGTGTTGGGTTCCTTTAGCGAACTCAACCAAACTAATGGACGATGATCTGTCCTGATCGTGAATTTTCTACCGTACAGATAAAGCAGGAAGTATTTAGTCGCCCATACTATGGCAAGTAACTCTTTTTCGACGATAGAGTAATTGGTCTCATGATTATTTAGAGTACGACTGGCGTAGCAAGTCGGGTGGCCATCTTGGGATAAGACAGCGCCGATTGCATAGTTTGAAGCGTCTGTCGTAAGCGTACACATAATTTCTTAATCGAAATTATATATTCTTGTTAACTGGTTGAAAATATTATCACGTCATAAATATACACCAGACAGATTTTTCAAATATATTCTGCCAGTACAGAGTTCACCATTATCTGGAATGTCGCCGGAGCGTTCTTTAATCCGAACGGCATTCTAAGGAATTCGTAATACCCGTTATTAGTTGAGAAAGCTGTCTTTTTTACGTCCTTGCTGGCTATCTCGATTTGGTGAAATCCTTTAGCCAAGTCAAGTGTCGTAAAGTATTGGGCTTTTCCTAACTTGTCAAAGATGTCGTCAATGTTAGGGATTGACAATTTGTCATCGATTAAAACCTCGTTGAGTTTTCTATAATCGATCACAATTCTCCATTTTTTCAAGCCCGATGTGTCCGCTGAGCTGATGGAGCTGAGTGAGGCGAATTGCTAGGACGAATTATTCCTTGCCCTAACATCTCTTTTATCTGAGACTCAACCTCCTTTCGACCTCTGGTTATCCTTGTTACGGGTGTAAATTAGAATCTTGTTTTTAGTCTTCATCTCAAGCTTAATCGCACTTGTAAAGGATAGATCGGTTCCTTCTTGAAAAAAAATTGTTGAATATTGCGTAACTATCTTTAAGACAGCTTTTTTCTCTTCCTTATTTAGGTGTTGCGTTCGTATTTAATTTAAAATTGGCTCTACACTCATTTCTGTATTATAGATTCTAAGGTGGGAATTTGTTTTTTGTATAGGGTTTTCCAATAAGGAATTGACAACTTTAATTTATTTTGTGAACGCACTCTTTCACTTATCATCAAACTATCACTGTCAATTTATTCAGTAAACTCAACATTTTTATCATAGTAAAGTACACTAACGAGCAACATCTGCAAATTATAAAAATTTTCTATAGATATTCAGAGTCGCAAAATCATCTTCAGTGACGAAGCTCAAATTTGGCTCAATGGGTTCGTCAATAAGGAAAATATTGACTATTTGGTGCGGTTTGAATGCCGGCGGCGTTATTGATCCATATTTTTTCGTCGACGATAACGATTGTCACGTTACTGTGAATGGTCAGCGTTATCGCGCCATGATCACCGATTATTTTTGGCCCGAATTGGAAGATATGGACTTGGACGACATGTGGTTTCAACAGGATGGCCACAAGCCACACAGCACACGCTACAATCAATTTATTGAAAAGTAAGTATGGTGAGAGTGTTATCTCAAGACATGGGCCAGTCGATTGGCCGCTTCGTTCGTGTGATTTAACGCCGCTTGACTATTTTCTGTAGGGCTACGTTAAGTCATTGATTTATTCCAATACGCCGACGACGTTGGAAGAGCTCAGAGAAAATAACGGCCGTTTCGACCGAAATGTGTAGCCGAGTCATTGAAAATTGGGTCCAACGAATCGACCACTGCAAACGTGCCCGCGGAGGCCATATAAACGAAGTCAAGTTCCATTCATAAATATTTTGATTATACTTCAAGCCAATAATAAAGTTTTTGAAATATCTCAAATGGTTTGCCTTTTATTTAAAAAAAGTTGTCAAGTCGTTATTAGAAAACCCTATACTTCTCGTACGTTACTTCTTCCTCGTCTTTGTTAAAAAAAAAATGTTTATCTCGTTCCCATCTACTTTGAGAATTTTCCGCTTGAAATCAAGAACGGCTTCTATTAGAATGCAGAATGTTCTTTTCTATTAGCCGGTCAAAGTTATCGTGGAACTTAAACTCTAGAAATTCAGCTGTTTTATCTTTTTACCTTCCTATCAACATATATGGATGTGCTAGTTGTTAGAATCTTAAGTGGTTTTTGTAGTTTTGTTTGCCACTTGGGATGGCATACACCTGGGTTAAGAATATTGGTCTCTGATCCCGTGTTGATCAGTATTCTTAGTCTATAGTTGTTTTTTTTTTTTCGACAATTATATAGGGTAATCGGCTATTGGGCTTCTCTCCCGAAAATCCTCGTTTCTTTCTAATTTGTTTATTTGCCTGGTTACGGCCGATAGTGTGTCCATTGGTTCTATTGTTATTGTGATTATTTCTGAAGGGGTTACTCGAATTTGTGAGATTGCTGTTTGTAGGGCCTATCGCCTGAGTTGTAAAACCTATCGTGATGTTGTTGTTAAAGATTTCTATCGGAGTGTTGTTCCTGTTTTGGGGTTACTTATTCTAGAAATACCTCCTGAATACGCATATCCTGTTTCCGACAAGATTTGCATTGCCTCTTCTAAGTTTTGTGGGTTTTTTGAATGCGGGAGCCCCTTCATTGTGTATCCATGTGTATCCCAAAATACGGATGCCATAACCTTGCCAGCCGACTGTTGAGTTTTTAGTCGTTTTGGACAAGGTTCGTCGCCTGCTCGCCACTCAGCTGACTGCCGACTTGACTCTGGTGTGAAGTGATGGAGCCAAGTTGCATCCATTGTCACATACCGACGCACAAATTCGGCTTTATTGCGGTTGAACAGCTTTAAACACTATTCTGAATCATCAACACGTTGTTGTTTTTGGTCGACTGTGAACAAACGCTGCACTCACTTTGAACAGAGCTTTCACATGTCCAAATATTCGTGTATGATATCTCTAACACGCTCTTTTGATATCTACAGAGCCTCAGATATCTCGATCAACTTCACTTTACGGTCATTCGTAAACATTTTGTGGACTTTTTTGATGTTTTCATCTGAAACATCCTCTTTTGGATCACTGCGTGCATCATCTTCGGTGCTTGTATGACCACTTTTAAATTTTTCAATCCACTTGCGTATGGTTCGTTCGGCTGGTGCAGAGTCCGAGTAACGCTTATCAAGCTATTTCTTTGCATCGGCTGCATTTTTTCCCATCAAAAAGCAATAATAAATCAACACACGAAATTGCTTCGAATCCATTTTTTTTTCACAATAACAAAAGTTGCTTCACTTACAACGCTATATCTCGAGAACTAATCGTCTGAGATCTGTCAAATTTATACATGTATCTTTTGAATGTTGGTACTAACTGAAAATGGTATGGATTTAATTCAAGTGGTGCCCTCTCTTAGAAACGGACCTTTCAGCCCACCTGATAATTAGGAAGATTGTTTAAATATTTTAGGGGATCTATACTAAGTGTAAGAGGACTTACTGCTGCCGATGCTCCTTCTGATGTCATCTTGGTTGATTGCAGGTTCGGTTTCTGTCGATTTCTTCTATCCTATGTCTTCTTCGTAGATCGTTGTCCAGATTGCCTTTCAGATGTTTCGCTTCCGCTTTGTTGTTTCACTTATTGTAAATTTTAGGTTCAAGTTTTTGAATATTCATTTCACAGATTGGACGTTGCTTTGATTGACTTTTTTTTTTTCTCTTGTATTGTATATATTTCATTTAATTCGAACACTTTTTCACATTGCAAATGACGGAAAATTCAAGTTTCAATATTTATATTTACTTTTCATTTACTTGGTTCACTTTGTTGAGTTTCATACACCAAAGTTAATCGCCTTATTATGATATGCTTAGCTAATATGTAGGCACCTCACTAAGCTTAATCGCTTTAATTAAATTTATATATATATATATATATATATTTTTTTTTTTTTTTTTTTGCTTGAGCACTTGAGCGTGCTGTTCACTTGAGTCAAATAACTAGAATTAACCGCGGATTAATCGTTCTTCAGCGATCACTTTTCGTACTCAAGGAATACCGACTGCGCCAGTTATGTTTTCATGCCAGCGGTTTGACATAAAAAAACACTTTTCTTTTTTTTTCTCTTTTTATTTCTTTATTAAAATATAAAAACTTAAAATTAGGACGAGAAACTTGAATTGAACTTTATTGCGAGTTGTAGGGAAGAACACGAACGTAATTTTACTGCGAGTTGTCGAGAAGAGAGCCACTGACTGAATTTGCACGTTCTTAAAGCATAAAACTGTTGACACAGCCTTTCCGATGAGCACAGGTTCGTCTGTGGGAAAGGATTGGAAGGATTCGAAGGTTGGTGAAGGTTTCATATTTACCGGTTTTCTGCTTGGTCTTTTTGAATATGGTTTGCAGTTGACTTCTCTGTATGACAAAAATTCTTATATTTGTTTTATAATAGTTTCAGCGACTTTGGTATTACACACTTTGGTATAGCTTAACAATTCTTTATCTCCATATATGATAATTCAGCTGTTCGAATTGGATTCTTCTTGCATTGGCGAACACTCTGCTCGAACTTGGTGAAAAGACTCGTAAGTAGGATATATTGATATGAGGCACAACTTCACCATTTGCAGATTTCTTAAATATGTTATATGAGTTGTAACACAATGCGACGTGAAAAACATATAATAATATAGTAAAATTTATTTGAAAAATATTGTACAATAGTATTTCAACATAAACAAGTAGGTTTGATTTAAATTCTAAAATAAAACACATAAATTTGAAAGCGAACTTAAAATTTTTATTATTGGTTAAAAGTAAAATTCATGGCATTTACTTATTGAGAATAATATCAAGTAAATGTTGTCCACGACTACGTCTGAGTTCGTCTAGTTTTTGGCGACTCGTTCGAATATAGCGACTGGTATCTCTGGATAACACGAGTAATGTTGGCTTCCAAAGCGTTAATCGTAACTGGCTTATTCCTGGAGACCTGAGATTTTATATATATCCAGAGAAAATAGTTCAAAGGTGTGATATCGTATGATCTAGGTGACCAATTTACAGTAGCAAAACGTGAAATTAAGTGTTCAGCAAAATGATTTCTTACCAAGTCCATTGTTTCACGCGCTGCATGGCTCACAGCGCTGTCTTGTTGAAACCAGAGCTCACCGAGGCCATGTGCTTGAATTTCAGGAAGCAAATAGTCCATTAACATGGCACGTTAATTCAAGTCGCCTTGCTTTAATTCTTGCACAAGTTGAATTTTGTAGGTTTTTAGGCCAAGATCCTTACGTAGAATACACCAAGTTGTCGAATATGCCAAGCCTAGCTGCTGAACACGACGACGAATCGATTCGTCAGTGTCTTCGGGTACACTGCCAGCTACAGCTGCTATAGTCTCTTCATTACGTGCTGGATGTAGTCTAACCGGTCGGGTATCATCCACTTACGTAAACTTGGACCCAAATTTGCGAATAGTATTGGCAATACCATTGGAGACGCTATTGTAGTGCGAGTCTTTCCATGGTGACTGCAAACGATACTGAACAAAAATGACAATGCAGTTTGATAGGAGTCATGCCCATTGCAAATCAAACCTCAAGATGAAACACTCCTTATAATTTTATCATAATAAACTTAATTTGATCATGTCATTTCTCTTCTTATTATGGAAAGTTAGATCTTTTTTTTGGTTTTGTTTTACGAGTAGTTGTTCGATATTTTGGAGTCGACCCTTCCGAAGCTTTTAAGAGCAAACCTGGGAGTTCGCCCGAAAAAGGGTTCGACGGGCTTTTTATCGGCCGTAGAATGGGTCGAGAAATTGTATTCATTCGTAGCCCTATCGAGTAGTTATTCGAAGGATCAAGGAGGTAAGTCTCCCCTCAGACATCGCATGATCTCCGAAAGTGTGGAATGGCACCGTTCGACTCGACCATTCACTTTGCTTTTGTAAGGTGGGTTTTAAAGATACGAATACACAATTCGTCCTCCATCATAGATGTTATTTTTGCCGAATTTAGAGAGCTTTCGTTATTTATGACTACGTTTTCCGGAACACAAATAGCGAAGTGGTTGCCGTATGTCAGAGAGAGATCTTGAATTGATTATTTTGATTCTGTCAAATTTCGTAAATTTGCAGATGGCAGTTAGAATAAGTTGTTTTTCTATCAACAAAATGTCAATATGTAGCGTGTGTACGGGAGAGCTCAGAATGGGATTATATTGAATCATAGGTTTGGTCGGGTGTCGTTCGTATTTGTTCTTTTCACATGTCCGGCAACTTTTTATCAATCTCCTAATCTTTGATGGCGTTTTAGTAAAGTAAAAATTTCCTTTCAATGAACCCAGCGGTAGATTTGCTCGATTTCGTCCTGAAAGTCTTCAGCTAACATTCATATAAAGCCTATTTTATAGCTAGGGAAATTATTCGTGTCATTATTTCTTCGGCTGTTAATATTCCGTTTAGTGCGTTTGGGTTTAAGATATTTACTATGTCCGTCTTTTTTTTAATAAAAGATGTTGTGAGTTATATGCGGGTGAAAATTTTCACTCGTTTATAATTCGCAAAACCTTTTTTTGGAAAAATAGCACTCAGGCACAAAACTGGTCCATTGTACTCCATGTGCTTTGACCGTCCGTCCGTGTTCGTCTTAGTGTATTGTGAAGATATGTCGGTAAATAGTTGAGAATTGGATGAGAAATTGATGGCTATGTTTATTTCCGAGTTTAAGGATAAGTATTCCTCCATGATGACCTTTCAGTGCTTCATTTTATGGTTTGTGTTTTTATTGCTCAACGTGTACATAAGCGGCTGGTGGTCCGTGAATATCCCCACCTTCTTTGTTCCGTATAGGAAGTTCCTCAACGAGTTAAGAGCCCAGATGATTGCGGATGTCTGCTTCTCGTTAGTGGCATAGCATTTTTTTCTGGACAAAAATGTTATCGGCTTTTGGTTTAAGAAAATACAGCTCCAGGTCAATAATGTGAAGTCTTTACTAAAATTCAGATGAGAAAAGGTGACTTCTTTAGAAACAAGTGCTTGCTTGATAGCTCCGAAAGAGTTTACGCATTTTCATTGAAGTAATAATTTTATTCTTTGAGAGGTATTTAAGCACTCGTCCGTCTTCCTTTCTCAAAATTGCTGTTAGAGGTTTTGATATTTTCGCATATTCTCGCATAAATCGTCGATAATAGCCTGACATTCCTAAGAAAAAACTTAACTGTTTAAGGGTTTGAATATGGGTAAATCAACGATGTCGTCTGCTTTCGTTGGGTTTCTTTGGCTCGCTTGAGACTACAAAGAAGAGAAACTCCATTTATTTCTAAAAGAATTCGCTTTTGTCAAACGGTATCTTAATATTAGCTGCTTCTAGTGTCTTATGAATAACAGTTCTCAGTCTTGAAAGTGTTCTGTTTCTTTTTTTCCAAATATAATGATGTCACTTATGTTGACAAGACATGTCAAACGTCCAACGTATTCTTGCAAGTTATTATCGAGAATTCTTTGGAACATATACGAAAAATTTCTTAATCCGAATGGTAGGGGAGTGAATTCTTATTTGCCATGTCTTACCGAAAATACTGCCTTGTTGATGTCCTCACCTCTAAGTGGTATTTGGTGAAAAGCACTCTTTAGGTCTACAGTGGTAAACCTCTTATTTTTTGGCGTACAGTTTTTTTTTTTTTTTTTTTTTTTAAACTGGAGCGTTATATATTTTGAAGAGCGAATTATTCTGTTGTCTAAGGATCATCTATATAGTGCGCATTTCTGCTTTCACTTTCGTTGTATACGTAATTCGTATACATATTACTAATTCAGGCATTTTTTACTGTCTCATAAAATGATGTTTAGTGTGGATAAGTGCATTAAGATCTTTTAAACTATCATTTCGTACTTAAAATGTATGAGCGATGAGTGTTTTAGCTTAAAAAGTAGATATCATCGAGAACTTCGGGATTATTTGAGCCTGGGTTATCGTGGATAGATTTTCTTGGTTTTTGTTTTCTTCGCTTGGTATAGTTATTTGTTGCGAAATAGGTTAAGTTGTTTTTTGCCAATTGGGTATTGTTAGGGTCGATGTTAGCTCGCATCTTTATGGTACTACCGATTTTCATAAGTTCTGCTTTTGGTACGGGCTTGGGCTTGGAAGGTAGTTGTTGAGAGTAAGGTTGGCTGTATTATTGTTGTGGCATTTGTTGATATTGCGCCTGTTGGTATGTCATTTATTGGTATGATATGATTTTGTTAAAACTATGAACTTGGGGTGGTTGCGGATTATGGAATAACTCTGGGTAAAACTTTGTTCTTGGTGCGAGTATGGGTGAAGGTGCAGATGGATTAATAATTTGTCTTCTGGGTGATATAGGCGGGGTTGTTGTCGATTGACGTTTCTGGTGTATACCAGGCGCATTTGGCGCATAGGTCAATATATACTGAGAAATCTTGAAAAATCTTCTGTAAGCCCTCTCACGAATGTGTCTAAGGTTTTTTTTTTTGTGGTATGCCTGAGTCACGTTATTGAATGCATCTTGGTTCATTTCTATACAGAAAATTTATTCAAAAAGAAGGATAGATTGATATCCCTTGATATATGCCATAGTACTTCTATCTTGCACTAGAGTGCTCAACTCAACTCAACTGATGACTGGATCTCTTTTATCGGCATAGTGTAATGTAAGACACTACGCCAATTTTTCACAGTTAAAATGGGTAATACATCACACTGAGGATATCGTAGTACCTTAATATAAACTTTAAATGTCCATACATATTAAGAATCCTTTCTACACTTTTTCTTCAGGAACCGTTCCGCTTATTAAAAGGAGCTTAAGCTGAACTAGTTAGAGCAAAGAGACAAGCAGTATGCAATTGACATTGTTGGGATACTAGGTGTAAATAATGCAAACGCTAAAGAGAAAGTAAGTGTACTACTTGCTGATTGACATGGATTGCAAACTGGATATGATGACATCGAGAGCTGTGAAGTTTAAGACTTTTTAAGATAGATGAATTTTCTGAAATTGTCCAAAACCTTTCCTGTAAAAATGTGTTACTTTTGGGAGTTTTTAATGTCAATCTTTTAGATGGCTGAGATGATGTTAGTTATTTTTTGTCGGTCTTATCAACCTTTTGGATTCGACTCTCTAGTGTTTCAACTTACGCTAATTTTTATGAGTTCTAGCTCATGCCTAGACCATTTATTTATAAAGTTACACAGAAACAACTAAATACGTTTCTAAACTGATGTTTCTCACCTGTAGATAACTGACAATTGCCTAACTACAATCCAATTTGGTTGTGCAATAAACAGATCTAAACCACTTAAATTTAAACAATTTAAGCAAATCGACTTTATAGTCTTAAAAAGAGATTAATCTTTTGAGTTTTGGGACAGTCTAGATGATGATCTGTCAGTGGAATATGATTTATTTCTTAATAAATTAAAAGTCCTTATTTCTTACTGCAGCCAAAATCGAAACCCAAGCATAAATAAATGTAAGACATTTCATTTATTGAAGAAAATAAGAAAGAAAAATGAACTCAGTGTTGGTAAACATCCTATGAATACTAGGCTAAAAAAATTTTATGGTAAACTTCGTCGTGAGTTGAAATTAGAAATACCATTTTGTAGACATAATTATTTCAGAAGGGAGCTGTTCAATAACATTGGGAATTCTATAAAAGAGTATGACAGATTAAATGAAATTATGTATGGAAATAAGCCGAATACAGAAATTGTTCTAAATACTAATAACAACATTGATATATTTGAGCCCAGTGAGGTGACTCCTTTACAAATATAGTTAACGGTTTTCATGTTTTTCCAGGACAAAGAAACTTTTCGTATCACTGTGATAACATAATAAATCAGGAGCAGCATCAATCTGTTTGTAACTACTTCAAACAATTTACAGTACTGGAAATACACAAAATTACATAGTTCTTAAAAACCTCACACTCTTCTTCACATTCTCTTAAAACGCTGTAGTAATTCCTCTACACAAAAAAGTTGTTACTAGGATTTTGAATAACTACCGTCCCATTTATTATGGTGTTAAGTCCATAATACTGTCATCTATGCGTTATCTATGTTTCCGTAGTAGAATATTTCGATCGCAGAAGCATCAACCATAGGTGAGTGGAGAGTAGAATCGAATTTTCTAGCAAATTGGAAAATTGTATGGAATGCTGGATGGCACAAACTGTTCTCATCATTGGAGTATAATGATATGGAAGGTATCAGTGTAAATTTAAAGTGTGAATTAAGACAGTGATTAAAAGGTTTAAATAAAAGATAAAGAAAAGTGTAAGCGATTAAATTGTGCGTTGTACTTTCATTGAATAAAGCGATTATATTAAAAAAGAATAAGTTCTATCATTAGCACCTACACAAACATTTTACATTGGTGTCAGAAATGGGATAGGACTTATTGTGTGTAGAAAACAAAAAGGTGTTCTCATCGCCAGTGAAGTAGAAAGTGACTTGGTGCTCCGACTTCAAGACGCTTTAAACAACGAGGGACATAATCCGGAAACACTCCTTTTACGTTTACGAGAAAGAATAGATAAGTACCGGTCATAAAACGGCTGCGATGATGCAATTCGTCTTGTTAAAAATAGACGAATAAAAGAATAACCTTGAACAAATAATGGATGAACAGAAGAACAGTCTCGATGAATGGAAGAAAAATCTAGAAGAACAAAGGAATAGCTTTGAACAAAAGATGGACGAACAGAAAAAAATTTAGACGAACAAAAAAATAACCCTAAACAAAAGCTGGATAAACAAAAGAAAAACCTAGACCAACAGAAGAACATCATTAGTCAAAAATTCAACGAACAAAAAAATAGTCTAGAACTAAAAATGGAAGAACAAAAGAACGTTCTACAGCAAAAGTTCAAAGAAATCGATGATAAATTTGAAATAATAGAGAAGATAGTACCGAGCTGTCCGTTACCGTTACAACAAAAAAAAATTATATAAAATAAGTATACCTTCAGAGTTTGGCCCCGATCTAATGTCTTCTGCCAGCTTGGCCTTTCTTCTTGTTTATTCCAGGCCAATATTGGTTCGATAGCAGAAGATTTCGTAAGCAGAAGCTTCAACTATTAGTGGTGGAAAGTAGAATCGAATTTTCTACCAAAATGGTATGTATGGAATGCTGGATGGAACAGATTGTTCTCGAAAAATATGTCACTGTGCAAGGTAGTTAGTTTTAAGAGCGATTATGATTCCCAAATTTCTGCTACGCTATTTATAGATATCTCAAAACTTCTGATATGGAGGATTACTCGCTACTACTTAGATTGTACAATACAGGTTTTAGTCCGGTTTTTTAGTCTATAACTTAGTGTTTTGCTAAGAGATGGCGTAACTTGTATTATTCCATTGGAACATGCGTTGGAAAGCTACTGTCATTGTACGTCATTTCAGTATATGTCGTTCATTTGAAGCGTAAACAACAATAATTTCTTTTTCACTCAAATATGTCGAACTTTGTGCCTGGAAAAGTGTTTTTGCGGGGAGTTCTTCTTCATTACTTTAATATGAAGAAAACTGCTGCCGTAAGTCATCGTATTTTGGTGGAAGTTTATGGTGAACATGCGCTAGCTGAGCGAACGTGCCAAAAGTAGTTTGCACGATTTAAAAGTGGTGATTTTGGCTTGGAAGACGATGAACGTCCTGGGCAGCCAAAAAAGTTTGAAGATGAAGAATTGGAAGCATTACTCTATGAAGATTGTTGCCAAACTCAAGAAGAGCTCACAGAACCTTTGCGTGTCACTTAAGCAGCCATTTCAAAACGTTTAAAAGCAGCTGGATATATTCAAAAGCAAGGAAATTGGGTTCCACATGAACTCAAGCCGAGAGACGTCGAAAGGCGGTTTTGCATGTCCAAAATGCTACTGGAACGCCATAAAAGGAAGGAAGTCATTTTTGCATCGGATTGTTACAGGTGATGAAAAATAGATCCATTACGACAACCCCAAGCGCAAAAAATCATATGTGAAACCCGGCCAACCAGCCAAATCAACGGCAAGGCCGTATATCCATGGCGCGAAGATAATGCTCTGTATTTGGTGGGATCAGATGGGTGTTTTATGAGATGCTAAAACCGGGTGAAACCATCAATGGACAACGCTACCGAACACAATTAATCCGTTTGAAGAGAGCAGTAGCCGAAAAACGCCCGAAATATGCGACCAGACACGAGGCAATAATTTTCCATCACGACAACGCTCGGCCCCACGTTGTTATTCCGGTTAAGAACTATTTGGAAAACAGTGTATGGGAAATCTTACCCCACCCGCCTAATAGCCCAGACCTTGCCCCTTCTGACTACCAGAAGGGTAGCCCTCACTGAAATATGGTTCACATCAGAGCAGAATATCAAAAATTCGCTTGATTCATTCCTGGCTGCCAAGCCGGCGCAGTTCTTTTGGGATGGGATCCACAAATTGCCAGAAAGATGGGAAAATGTCATAACTTCAGATATGCTAAACTTTGAATAATACTATTGTACATGTTTTTCTTAAATAAACGTTCAAATTTAAAAAAAATAAATTAAGTTATATACCCAATACATGCACGGTTTGCGCCTTATTTGTGAAACCGTAACCAAATGGTCAGAATAAAATATTGTAAGAACTTACAAAAAACTATAAATTTGGGTGTATCACAGATTTCTGTTTTGGTTCCGATATTTTTCTTGATTTATGTAAACTCTTTAAATGTCCAGCCTTGTAAAGGGAAAGATTTCAGCGTTTACCGATAACACAGCTCTAACTTACGAGTACTCTTGCAGTATGTGGTTTGACATTAATAATCTATCAATTAGCACCAAAATACAATATAATAATGATATACGAAAATTGGGGAAAACATTTTTACAATACCATTTATCAAATTGCTTAAAATTTAATTTTTCCCCATTATCAAAGTGTATCATTCATTTACCACCACTTACTCCGCAAAGAGAAAATTCGGTAAACTCCATTACTGCGTCGAATGTATCACTCTCTTCATTGGATACTGTGTCATTCCCCAATGCTGATAAACGCGTAAGTATTCCCACTGATGCTTTCACACTCGATGTTCTTTACAACCAAGTCATCGCTCTCAAGGAAGTTAATTCTAATGCACTGCTACTGCAACAGAAAAACAAGTCAAATTCTAATAAGGCAAATAAACTACAAAGCATTGTAAATTCAATGCAACAGAAACTTTTGGAGAACTGTGATGATGTTCTCGATATTCCTAACGTAAGCAAACAAAACGCCTTAGACTCAGCTGTCAAATTGCTGACGGATGGCTTAGGTGAAAGCATTTCTGCTGATGACATTAAGTCGTGCTATATTAAGAAGACTGTCAGAAAATCGCTGGATAACTAAACATTTATATGCACTAAATCACTGGATATTTTGTGCATTAAATTCAAGACGTTGGAAGCAGAGTGTCACAAAAAAAAGTATTAAATTAAATGCTAAACTTTTCGGAGAAAAATAAATTTTTATTAATGAAAGTATTAATAATTTTAATAGACCGTTATAGAGTTAAAAAAAATTAAATTACTTGTGAATTAATAGAGGAGTAATTTTAATGAAAAAACAAAAAGAGGAAAAACTTCAAAAAAAAATTGTTATTTTGAGGATCTAGAAAATTTATCTAAACATCTTTCTTTACCATGTTTAGTATAAATAATAGCATTCTCCAAATGTCATTCCATTTTGTAAATGGAATCATTAAAAGTGATTTTTACATTTTTAGCTAATCTTGAATTATCTAAAAGTTTATTAAGAAACCTACAATAATTTAATCTTTCTCTCTGAGATATGAATATTTAAACACGAAGAAAAAAATTGTCAAATGCGTATATGTACATACATGTACGAGTAGTATATGCGGCAGGAGGAATTGGTGTGTTAGTAAATAATTACTTAGAATATGAGTACTGCAACTGCAATCTAATAATCACGGATGTGGTTAGAATTTCTAGCACAATTGATTAGAATAAGTTTAAGAAAGGGTGTTTTTGTTAAGGAGTGCTGAAAAAGTAAAAAAAACTTATTTATGCTGGGTGATATTAATTTTGATATCTTAAGTGAATCTCTGATTGTGCATTAATGTCAGCATAAATAACAGCCAAATAAGTAAATCGAATCATTTATCACACGGTAAATCCGTAACTAATCATTATTGCGTAAAAAGTCGGGTTGAAATTATGGATAAATTAAAATAAATAAAAATTGATGTCTGCAAATTTATCAAAAAAGCGAACTATAAGAATAATTTAAAAATTAAATGCAAAAAATATTTCAAGAAAGCTCGCGTTCATAATCTATGTATATGAAAGAATCTGCAGAGAAATTATTGCTGATGCTCACACTTATAAAGAAAATTATTATATTATATTATTATATCAACAAATTTCAATTAGCCAAAGCTATTATTTAAAAAATGGACAATTGTGAACGAACCGCTCAACAATAAAATATCTCGTAATACAACAACTATTACCATATACCATATATGTACTCATACTTGAGTTTGTTCATATTTGCGTCCAGTCACTGTGCCAAGTCCAATAAATTGACCCCTTCTCCAAAATAAACTTTTTCTCCTCCCAATCATTCAGTTATACCCACTAACTTTTGTAACATTACAAAAAGGAAATTTTTATGAAAGTAATGCAGAGAAGCGAAATAATTCGGTCAATAACCTTTGCGGAAGTAGATTCAGCTGCTTGATCAGAAAACAATAGTAGTCGATAGTGTTGTCAAGAGATAACAATGGCAACATCATTAGATTTTGAGTTGAATTTCATTTTTTGAGTCAAATTACTACAGAGGTTGTGTAATTATTTTTTAGTTTTTTTGTAAATTGCGTTCTTTTGCTTGGTTTGAGACAGCCGGCGCGCAGGTCGTGGTATTTGTCTTCAATTGAGTTCGACACTGAACAAAAAACACAGACACTAAAGTACGATAAACAAAGAGATTCTCAAAGGACACATTGCCGATGATACAGCGATATTACCTGCTCGCGAGAGACACCCCAATTAAACCTCGTTGGTAAGAGTGTGCTGTGTTTTGTACGGTGCAGGTCAGCTTCATATATATTTTAAAATATTTGTGTGACTACAAATGATAGAATACTATCGCTTTATTCAATACAATTACAATTCACAATTGATTCGTATATCTCAATCTTTCGACTTTTCTTAAACCTCTTAATAACTTCAAATTCAACTGATTTTTACTGAAGGTCGAAATCTCAAAAGACACTCTGGGTTTTTTCAATCCAGAGTAGTATAGGTCTCTAACCGCACTAAAACCACCTCCATATCAGCACCAATCAAAGAGAGATCGACAAATGAATTTTTTCCAACGTTAAGTTGTGTTTGAGAAGGTATTATATGTAGTTTAAATACCGGATCTCATAATTTTTACGTTAATTAAAAGTTCATGACGTTTCATTCTTTTTTATCTACGAATATTATATCATACATTTAAGACGTCTTCTGCATCAGCATTGTTATGGATCTGCAAACGCCCTTTATGACGAGTTGGGTACCTTTTGATAACATCGGCTATCTATAAGGTCGGGTATTTTCGCTGGGTCAGATGGCCAATTAATAGGCGATCGAGTCGAGATAAAGTCGCAGCTATAATATCGCTATGCTTTATAAAGCTTCCTGCCTTTTGTCGTTGCTAGTCTCTACAACCAGCAGGTATTTTTAGCATTGAGGTTAACTACAATGATAAAGTTGTTGCCTGGTATTTGAAAAAGGTCCTTGAGGTCTTCTTCTGTAGGCGAATGCCTTTGTGAGCAGTACATATTATATATAACAGCTATTTTAAATTTCTTGCTTTTTGCCGAAATATATGGTGATTCATCGTGAGGTTTGATTAACAACGTAAAATAAAACACATAAATTTGGAAGTGAACTTACAATTTTTATTATCGGCATTTACTTTTTGAAAATGGTATCATGTAAATGTTGGCCACGACTACGTCTGAGGTGATCCATTCGTAAAGTCAAACATAACTCGCGGATAACACGAGTATATATATATTGGCTTCCAAAGAGTCAATCGTAGCTTATTCCTGAAGACCTAAGACTTTACATATCCTCAGAGAAAATAGTCCAAAGGTGTGACAACGCACGTTCTAGGTGGCCAAATTTGCCGTAGGAAAACGTGAAATTAAGTGCTCGCCAAAATGATTTCTCAACAAGTCTATTGTTTAACGCGCTGTATAGCTCGTAGCGCCGTCTTAATGAAACCAGAGCTCACCGAGACTATGTGCTTGAATTTCAGGAAGCACATAGTCCGTCAACATGGCGCGATAACGGTTACCACTGACGGTAACATTCTGATTTGCCTAATTTTGGAAGAAATATGGACCAATGATTCCACTAGCCCATAAACCACACCATACCGTTGTTATTAATGAATATAATGGTAGCTCTTGGTAATCTTCAGCCCAAATACGGCAATTTTGCTTATTAACGTATCCATTGAGCCAGTAATGGGCTTCATCACTGAACAAAATTTCACGATAAAACACTGAGTTTTCATTGAATTTTTCAGAGCCCATTCACTGAAAATATGACGCAAATTCAAGTCGCCTGGCACAAGTTGGATTTTGTATGCTTTTAGGCCAACATCCTCGCGTAAAATACGCAAAGTTGTCGAATACGCCAAGACAAGCTACTGAGAACGACGACGAATCGATTCGTCACGGTTTTCGCGTACACTCTCAGCTACAGCTGCTATAGTCTTTTCACTACGTACTGGATGTGGTCTAACCGGCAGAGTATCATCCACTAATGTAAACTGGGACTCAAATTTACGAATGGTATTTTCAATAGTGGTTTCAGGAGGTCGATTATGCGCACCTTAAATTTGCTTAGCTATTTTCGTTAAATCATACGGCCCTAAAATCCTTTTCACAATAACAGCACTTTCTCCCCTTGCACTGTCAGCTAGATAAGAAGAGTGGTAACAATGGTACCCGGGAATTCTAATCTTTGTTCCCTACTTAAAGTGGATTTCAGAAATCAAACAAATATCAATTTCCTCATTGCATAGGAAAAACTGAAGTTCTGAAAATTTTTGGAATAGACCGTTTGCATTCCAGTTTGCGACTTACAGATTGTTAATTTGGTTTAATTTGGTGGAGGCTAATCTCCCATTTATTTCGCTTAATGCAAGCTTAAACTGACTTAAAAAACTAGTACTTAAAAAGCCAATTTAAAAACTAAAACTAACTTAAGGGTTAGGGAAAAAGGGAGTGGTGGAGGAGATCAAGTTTTAGGCGAGAAGTGCTCAGGTTTAAATCAAAAAAGGGGAGGTTTGAGTTAACCCTACGGAGCATGCGGGAGATTGGTTCGTTAGAGCCATAAGAGGTGCGATGGGTTGGGATATAGAAGAGACGAGGACAGCGTAAATTACGAGGATTAGTGTTGAAGGAAATAGAGTTGTAAAGGGAAGCGCAGTCCACAGAACCGGAGAGCAGTCGATGAATGAAGAGAATGTCGGCTACGTCTCTGCGTTTTTCGAGGGTACTCAGGTTAAGAAGTTTGAGGCGGTCGCGATAGGAAGGTAAGATAAATGGGTCACTCCAGGGTAGTCCACGAAGAGCAAAACGAAGAAAATGACGCTGAATGTTCTCGATTCGGGATATATGAGTTCGCTTAAAGGGGGACCACACTTGGCTGGCATATTCAAGAAATGGGCGAACAAACGTAATGTAAAGTGACCTTGTCACATAAGGGTTGTTAGATTCTTTAGACCAACGTTTGATAAAACCGAGCGATGAGTTGGCTTTAAGGATTATCTCATCAATATGCGAAAGGAAGTTTAACTTTCTATCGTATAAAATTCCGAGGTCGCGAAGGGATTACACTTCGGATACAGGTTGGTCATGCAGAAAATAAAGTTTAGAGGGGGATTGATAGGACTTACGAGACAAAGTCATAGATTGGCATTTGGAGACGTTAAGCTCAAAGCAATTTTTTAGACACCAGGTGGAAAACCTATCGAGGTCTACTTGAAGGAGAATAGAATCTTGGGGTGAAGAAATAATTTTGGAGAACTTAGTGTCATCAGCGTAAATGGATACGGAGCAGTGTTTGATAATCCTCTCAAGATCGTTTATAGTTAGAATGAAAAGGAGGGGACCAAGATGGCTGCCTTGTGGGACACCAGAAGTGGCTAAAAACAGCGTTGAGAAGGCTGACCTAAAGCGAACACTATAGTAACGGTTCTCCAGATAAGAAGATATCCATTTTAACAAAATGGGGTCAAAACTGAGGGAAGACAATTTGAAAAGGATCAGTTGATGTGATATTTTATCGAAGGCCTTAGCGAAATCTGTAGCAATAACATCAATTTCGTTGCCATTTTCTAAGGCTGAAAGCGCAAAGGACACGAATTCAACTAAGTTTGTAGTAGTTGATCTACCTTTTAGAAATCCGTGCTGACTTGGTGATATAAGTGACTTGCACTGAAAGCTTAGAACATCATATAAAACACTTTCGAAAATTTTAGGTATGTGAGAGAGCTTAGCAATGGGACGGTAGTTGGTTACTTCATTCTTTGATCAATTTTTGTGAACCGGGGTTATAAAAGAGGTCTTCCAAACTTGGGGAAATTCCCCTTGTGTGAGGGACAGATGAAATAGGGAGGAAAGTGGGTGCGAAAGATTGGAGGCACACTTTTTGAGAAATGGGAGCCCATTTGGACCGGATAAAAATTCATCATTGAGATTTTGTAACTTTTTTTCGATAAGGGTGGGATCAAAAGGTTGAGAGAGAGAGGGACCAATGTAGAAATTGGGAAGGTACTTGGGTCGGGTACGAAGGGGTTGTCTGCAAATGACTGCTTAAAAAAGTTTGCAAAATAGTTGACAATAGTGGGTCGTTCGATGATATGTTATCGAACGAGAGAGAGAGGGGATATCCGTCTGATTTTCTTTTGTAGTTGACGAATTGATAAAATGTCTTACGATCATTTATAAGGTTGGTCTGCGCTGTGTCGAGAAAGCGCTGATAAAGGCAGTTATAGAGCTGAGTGAATTGCAGGTAAGTTTCAAGATAGTTAGAGTAGTCGTAAAAAGAATTGGTGCGAAGAAAAGTTGCCCATAATTTGTTTCTTTTATTACGTAAAGAGCGAAGTCTTCTGTTGTACCATGGAGGGGAAATAGAAGATGTTTTATGCCGTGAAAAGTTGACGTAGAGAGAAATAGAATTAAGTATTCGTTGTAGAAAATGGAGACAGCATCAGATAAGGAGAGGTTAGTTAAATCAAAAGAATATTTGCTTAGATAGGTATTGATTTTGGGAAAATTAGCTTTATGGGAGTTGTAAGAAGAGATGGTAGTTGAAGAAGTCGGCTGGGATGGAGAGTTATGGAAAAATGAGTGAAGAAGAGGGGGATGAAAGTTGTCGACAGTTGATAGGATAAAGGGACAAAACGTTACTGTGGAGTTCATAGGATCACTAGTGAAAATAAGGTCTAGTTGCCTACGGATAGAGTTAGGGACGTCACTTACTTGGCACAGGCTTGAGTCAGTTATGCTATCAATGAAAAGACACTTCTTGGATAAAGTAGCATTTGATGCGGTAAAAAATAAGTGATCATCCGATGGAATCTACTTCAGCAGGGGCAGATTGAAGTCTCCAAAGATAAGGATATCGTCGATGGAATCACGTAGGTCAATTAGTTCGTCAATTGCTTTAATAGCAAGGATGTAGGATTCGATAGGTTGAGCTGGGAGAATGTAGCAGCACATAACGTGCAGGGGCCTATTGGGAAGTGTTATTTTAATAGAGACAAAGTCAATTTTAGCAGAAGAAGAGATAGCGATGAGAGAAGAGTTGAGGTTATTGTGAATAGCAAGTAGGACACCTCTACATGGAGAATTAACTTTAGGAATGGCAGGGTCATTAACCATAGGGAGAGAGTGATCGTCATCTCGGAAGACATTAAACGAAGATGGGAATAGCTCCTGGCTTTTTATGTCGGGGATCAGATTGGTTTCTGTAAGAGCATAGACGTCGAAAGAGAGACTATGTGATTTAGACAATACAGACCAAGTTTTAGAGCGCAAGACTCTTACGTTTTGGTAGTAAAATGTAAGAGGTAGTTTGTTGCGTGGAGGAATGTAGATGAGATGCATTCAAAAAAGGCAAATTAGGAATGAAAAAATTAATCATGGTCAGCTCGACTGTGCTGAAGGTGAGAAAGTCTTTTAGAGTGAACATAGCTGTGGAAAGCAGCGAGGTCATCCGCAACCTTTTGAGGAGGTGTGTCGAAGATTTCGTGGTAAAGCTTTCTGAGACTAGTTATACCCGTAGGAAGGCCTTCCTGTTGGATGGAGACCATAAAACTTGTTTTTGTTTTTCCCTCAAAGCATACAGAGTCGGATTTGTCGTAAAGATATGCAAGAAAGAGACGTACATTTTCGTATATCTTTTTATCCCTTAGCCTAGAGAGGGCGTAACGGCATTCCGTGGTGTCTATATTCTTTGGGTCACTTTAACGTTAGGCGGTGAAAGGGGATTAAAAATATCAACCGAGGGAGAAGGTGAGCTAGCAGAGGATATGCGAGCTCATGAAATTAGGGTATTTGGCTCCTGTTGTAAGGTCAAAATTGGGAAAGCTAGTATTCGTGGGAGGGGTATGGGTAGTTGAGTAGTGACAGAATCAGGGGCAGGGGTTAAATTAAATGAGACGCGTTGGGGCTTGGATGAAATAGAGGCACTTGGAGCTTTTGAGGAGATTCGTGAAGGGGGTTACTTAGGAATATAAACGGGAGGGGAAAAATTGGGAAATATTTTGGTTTTAAGGCTCCAGTTGGGGTCTGGTTTAGGATGTGGATGGGGAATGGGTCTGGGCGATTTATAATTATCCTTTAATGAGACGATGCTTCGTTTTTTTTCTGTATTTTTGTTGATTGGTTGATCGTTCCATTTGGAGACCCGCATCTTTCCTAGGTTGAGGTTGGTGTTGGATGAGTTAACAAATAACCATTCGTATTTAGCCGGTAAATTAATTTTGAAATTCCGTTTGTTTTTGTGGTGGGATGTTGGGAGTGTTGTACATTGGCTAATGGTGATGCCATACCTCTTTTTGAAAATTTCGGAAATCCAAGCAACATCTACATAATTTGGGGCACTTTTGATGAGCAGGGTGGTGAACATCTGATTCGTTGTACTGAATCGGTCTAGCCTACCTTGCCACTCTGAAGGTGTCCACGTCGTGTTAAATTGTGTAACAAGTTTCCGTTGGGGGGCGACAGGAGGGGTTGGCGTTGGAGCAGTTATATCACCATAAGATTTTTGGATCGATGGGCTGGTGCGAGGGTTTGGAGGTTGGGTTGTTGGCACTGAGTGTGGCAATGATTTGTCTTCGGTTTATAACAATTCTGTCAAACTTGAAGTGTTGTAACTTTTGTGCGGTGTGGGATGGCTTGGAAAACAATCTATTTTATGGCATACTATTCTAATAAGTTTTTCTAAATCATTCAACACTGTTCTATTCGTGGTGAGTTCATCATTAAGCTCACTGATTTTGTCGAATATGATAACAAGTATCGACCCGTAATGATTTGAGAGTTGGTGATTGTTTGTTGTAGGTTCGAGATGGAGATTAGATGTAAATGATTGGAGATGGATATCGATGTCTTCCCGGAGATAGTTGATGGAATTACATGTTTTTTGTTGGAATCCATCATTGCGGAACCGATTGAAATAAATTCACTTAATGCTGTATCAAGGTGGCGCTTGTATGTTTCTTCACTTCTGGATCTTGTTGTTTTTCAATGCTATGACCAAAGTCTTCCGCACATCTTACACTTTGTTCAAATATTGATAATTTGTCCGTTATCAGTCTGACAAGTGAGTTATGATTGGATTCATTTGAGTCACTGAGGCATTTGATTGCAAGGAGCACATGTGAAAGAGAAATACTGATACACTCATCACAGAAGAACAGCAGATTTTCGGAGAACTCTTTAAGGAAGACCATGTTTCTTTTATTTAGCCCGACATAAATAGCATGAAATATTTTGCCGCAGATTCCTTTACAGGCAATAAAGTCAGCATTATTGTCGTTAATGGAGCAGTTGGTTAATCCACAAGAAGACATGATAAAGACCAGGAAAAACAAAAAGCAAATTGCAGAAAAAAAAATAATAAAAGCACTAAACGCTTTGTCGCGAAATGAACAGACTAGTAGGTCAACAATAAAAGAAAAAAATTCGTGTCAGCGATAACAATTGTTGTTATTATAGGTTATTAGATTGATTTAACTGGAAGAAATGAAAATGGGAAATTCACAAAATTATGGAGTAAAGTAAGAGGGCGACTGAATATAGTAGCGGTTTGAACTGTTTATTATTATTATTTTGCAGGTTTTTCCCTGTAAATACTTCTTTACTTAGTAATTTTCAAAATTTATCTTCCTTGTCCACTCTTTGAACAATAGTTAGAAGCATTTCTTTTACTGAGAGTTCCTCTTTTTTACGGGTATTTTTAAAAATTGAAGAATACGATTTGTTGCTTACGATAGGTGTGTTTAGCAGAAATTGGTATTTTGTTTACTTTTTTGTTTTTAACTTTTATTTGTTGCCTGTTTTATTTTACCTTATGCTTTGTTAATTCAACTGATGAACTAACTTGCATAGCTTTGGGATGCTGATATTTATACTCTAATGACATATTTCGAAAAAAATCTGTGTCTTACAGCATTTCACACAATTTTTCATTTTACTAGAAAATACGATTCTACTCTCCACTCACCAATAGTTGATGCTTCTGCTATGGAAGCATTGATGAAGCTACTCACAACTAAACGGATATCACAGTGCTCCCTTCTTAAAGTTGTTCGTCCTAAACAACTTCGTCATTCATCATTCCGTTGATGAATTTTTTATTTATTGTTTTTTTATTTTTTTTTTTTTTATTTATTTATTTATTTTTTTTTTGATTAGAGTGTAGCTCCATATCGATCCAATATATGCTCACCCAGTTGTTGATTATCTCTTCAGCTACAGTCTTAGTCTCTTGATTTGAGATGAAAAACAATTCCGGTCACTTACTTAAGTCTTCTACGACCACGAGGGTACGTTGGTTGCCATTAAAGGTATCGGGAAACGGCCCAGCGATGTCGATGACTATTCGTCCAAATGGCACTCCGTATGTATTATTGAATTTACCCCTGTGGCTTTATTTTTGGGCCCTAGGGCCACACACATTATGTACTTTTTGCACCTATTCTTTTTCGCTTAGCCTATAGAAACATTCCCTTATTCAGCATCTTTTTTATTCCCAAATGGCCTCCTGAGATTCTGTCGTGTATTTCAGGAAGTACTTGGCTCACTCTGGACCATGGCATGATTAATTGCAAACGAGATGTTGTTCCATCTGCACTTTTCCATTTTCTCTTCAGCAAACTTATCTTGCACATAAAGCGAGTCCGTCTGTGCCTAGGATGCCTTTAGAATTTCGTCCCGGTTTGATATCTGATACCAGTTTGGTCTTTTCTCATGTTCTTTTCAGGCAGGTGTTGGTTTGATGTCATTATCTGCCTGTTGGGAAGAACAGATTTCATATCTACTGCAACCTCTCCTGGTTCAGCCCTGATCATTTGGGTTGCGGCCTTCTCTTTCGCTTCATTACCACACACTACTTCTGCTTGGAGACTTTCGTTGCATTGTCTCCAGGGCAGACAGACACAGAGTCGCCGACTCCTGCTACCTACTTCTGCCCCGCGAGGTAAGCTTTTCCCAGCTGATGGCTTCGAAAAGTTTGACAGTTCAATGCATTGAACTGCAGAAGGATCTTCTCAGCCAGATTGTAAGAAATTGTACGAATTTCAAAAAAGCTCCAAAAGAACGCCGGGGTCAGAGTTATCTTACCAGCCGACTCTCTTTGCTGGAAGATGACATCAAGGTAGCAAGAGCCTATCATCAGATAGGGGGGAAGCTAAAAGCTACTCTAAGAAAAGAAGAGCTACTAGTGATTTACGAACAGCTAACGGACATTTACCTGGAATAAAAAGCAGAATTGATGGATGCATTGGAACAATGCAAAGAATCATCCACAACAGCAACACCGTCTGTAGGTACGCCATCGGCAACAACGACATGCAGAGCAGGAAATGTGTTACGACTTCCGACAATCGACATACCGAAGTTTGCAGGCTCATATACGACTTGGCGATCTTTCCATGAACTATTTAAATGTTTAGTGCATACCAACAGTTACCTAAGCAACAACGAGAAGCTGCATTATTTGAAGTCTTCGTTAACAGGAGAAGCAGAATGTGTAATCCAACACATTCTGTTTGATTCCGATAACTACGAAAGAGTGTGGGAGTTGCTAAACTCACGTTAAGGACACAATCGTGTGCTAGTGAACGCACAGCTGAAGTTACTTTTTGGTCAACCGACGTTGGTATAGGAATGGATACCTTCCAAGAATGTATCCATTCATTAGGAAATTTAGAGTTACCGGCAAAGAAGTGAGGAAAAGTTTCAGCTAAAAGTCGTGCTCTTTCTGCCAACAATGTCATCATCACAGCGGCAATATCCAACGAGGTCCACCCGTTCCTATGTTTAAAAAGTAGTCGTAAATTCAAATACGCCTAAGTTTTAGCCGTCGGGGGAGGTACTGGCGACAACTAGTGCTACTAGTTCAATAGCTTTCACGCGCTGCAAAAGCGTGAAACTCAAATTTTGCTCGCTATAACCATGGTAAAAGTCATATGGTATGTTATATGCCTGCGCTCCCTAATCAGTACAGGTCTGAAGCAACATTCATTTCTAAAACGGCTGCATGATTGTTAAAATTAAAAAAGAAACGAGATATAAGCTTGGGGTTGTTCAGCAGCGACACTTTAGACAGCTATGTTAAGGCGCCGATTTTAAAGCCGCTGACTGGACTACTTCCGCCCCAACGAATGGTACCAGACAGGACTGAGGTTAGCAGACCCATAATTTGGACTACCAGCACAGATCGATCTTCTGTTTGGAACTGACGTGGATTTATACATGTTGGACCCGGTGGATTTCGTTGCAGATTTTGGTGGGAAAAGGGAATATCAGATAGCGTACCACTCTTTACACCGATTATCTTTTATTTTTCATTGTAGAAATTGTTATTGTTTCTTTTTTCTTGGTTCCTGTGCGTTTATGGATGTGTTGTGTTGTGTGCTGCAGAGAGTTGCAGACAGTCCGCCTGGCTCCAGGAAATTTGTGCGGGTTGTAGATGTTTCATTTACACAGAGGGTTTCAGACCGCCTATCTGGCTCCAAGTGTGTAGTCCAAATAATATTACCGTCCGAAATATGTTCAGAGTGTTTCAGGCCGTCCGCCTGGCTCTGTCTTTTCCGGGTGGACCTACTTTTTGTCACTTCTGAGGAGCGTAAAGGCAAACGTCCTTGGTTGGAAGAATCCAAAGCAACAACGGACACAAGGCGAGTCAAAAAAGTGAGTCGTGAGTCGACTATTTCGCGTCAGACCCTTGACAACACATCCTATATTGCGCCTTCCTCGCGCTCTTGTACCAGGCTGCCCACCGGCTCGTTTGGTGGCTTTGACCGTCCGTCCTACCTATTAATGTTGACCATCCAAGATGGTGAGAGGATGCACCGATGGCTGATGCACCCATGGCTACCCATTATTCTCTCAGAATGTTGGAAGAGCAACTATTAAGAAGAAAAAAGGTTCGAGGGGATGAAGGCGAAAGTTTTCAAGGGAAAAGAGCCTAGCTTCTGGTCTGGTCATCTGGCCATTCTTTTCTCTTTGGACCGCTTAAAAAAAATTCTCCTAATTTTTGTTTTTGCACTGTATCGAGCTCAACTTTGCTGTCTACTTGTTCGAATTTTTCGTAAGCATTCTTTTCAATTTTTTTTTAAACTTTTCATCGATTTCTTCGAACTTTCGCTGTAGAAAATTCTTTTTTTATTTCAGTTTTTGTTTATCTATTCGTCTGGATTTTTCTTCTATTTATCCAGCTTTTATTCGAGGCTATTCCTTTGTTCTTTCAGGTTTTTCTTTTTTTCATCGACAATTTTTTTCTGTTCGTCTATTCTTAACAAGAGGAGTTGCATTATCGCAGCCAAGTTATTGTCGGAACTTATCTGTTCTTCCTCGTCAACCTCAAAGGAGTATGGATCCGGATATTGTCCCTCGTTGTCCAAGGCGTCCTGAAGTCGGAGCACCAAGTCACTTTTCCTCCACTTGAGCTGAGGTTTCTCTTGTTCAAATCGGATTTGAGATGGACGAGGATCAACTGCAATCATTTTTGACCCATTATAGCTTTTTCAAACAATCACAAAACACTTTTTCTGTTTTTTTACACAATAAGTCCGATCCAACTTCTGAAAAATATGTGGGCACAAATGATAGAACTAACAACTTTCCTTTGTCTTCTACTTAAAAAAAAATATATATATAAAAAAAGGTTTTGAATTAATTGAATACATATGTGTTGTATTTATTCAAGATAAGCTAAGATTTAGATATGAATTTATTGCTAAGAGTAAGGTTAGGGTTAAGTGTGAATAGGTTAGAGTATCAACGGCGATGTCCTAGACGGAGGATCCCTTCTAGGTCAACTTTTATCAATGCTTTTCACCGCCTTTTAACCGTCGGCTCAGCATATGGGTAAAAAAGAGAAAGATTGTCTAACATAACAGCAGCAGAAGAGGAAGAAAGAATTTTAAATACTGTAAAAATGGAACCATCTTTTAGTTGCTTAGTTGCAAACTCGAAGAACTAAAATCCATAGAGTTTTTCAAGCCAAGCGCGTTTACGACTTTCATTATGTACAGGAACTTTTATCAAAACACTTCCAAAATAGGATTGAATTTTGCCAATGGCTGCTGCATCCACAAGATGAGAATGAGCAGTTTATTCAAAAAATTTGATGGACTGATGGAGCCCAATTTACGAAAATGGGGACTACCAACCAACGAAATTACCACTTTTGGGCAGTGTCTAATCCTCAGCTAACACGAACAACATCTTTTCAAAGGTAAAGATTGAAATACAGAATGTTTTTTTTAATTGTATACCATTTTACAGAAGGTTATTGTGAATGTGTGAGCCGGCATACATTGCGTAGTACTTCAATCGGGCCATTCATACTTCCACATGTCTTAAATTCAGCATTCTGGGGAGCCATAAAAGAAAGGGTTTATTTGGAAGAGCTCCAAGAGAGAATAAATACAGTGGCAGAGGAGCTAAGAGGCATTTAACCAAATATTAATTTGCATTCTGAAATCTGAAAGCAACATTTCGAAAATTTACTATAAAAACGTTCTGAAATCTCAAAGCGTACCTAACGGTCTTTTTTAGGACTACAAAAACTATTTAAATGGGTATACAATTTATTTGGTGACCCATTTTCCTGAATAAAATAGTGGTTTCCAATAACTTACATTGTTCGTAGGTGGAAAAATTATGCATAAAAATCTTAGATAATGAAGAGAAGACAAAAGTTTTGATAAAAAAGTTAAAATTTTCGAGATAAACGCATTCATACATTCAAAATGTATGCTTTAAAAACACGTAATTTTGGCTGGTGTTCATCGAACTCGACGAAATGCACAATAAAATTCTCTTTTAAAAATCGGCACAACGGTTTCTTAAGCTGAACCCGTTTGAAAGCCTTTTAAGAAGTTTTACCTCAAAATCAGAGGTTCCTTTAACGGCCTATAACTTGGGTGGGGGGGGAGTTAAAATAGACCCCTGTAATACAATTTTTTGTTCACCATAGCTTCAGAAAGTTTAAGTGTTTTAAGTGGCTAGAATTAGAGTGGCCTATTAAAATTAGTAAAATAAAATTCAAAAAACTCATTTTTAGTTCACAAGTTTTCATCTGTGATTTTTTTTTTCTTGCTTTTATAAAATTCATGAATTCTATGGTGATGTGAAATTGTTTAGCACGAGTGGTTATAGATGGGCGAACCGACCGTCCTTCGATGGGGCCGACGTGACGTACAAACGATGATGACATAACGGAAATGACGTGACTGGCTATCCACCAGTTTCTTTTAATCTGCATGCTAAAAGTTCTGACTGGGATTTCGCTAGTTTTAAATCTCTAACCAAATCATTCAGTTCAGCGTTTGAAATTAAATGCGGCTTTGGTGTTTGAAAGTCTGGATCAATGTCGATTTCCTATTCAAATTGCATATCATCGATAGTTGAATCACTGGCGCATTCAGGTTCTTGTCAAAATTTCATGATTTTGGTTTTGGTTTTGGAATAGGTTATCCCTACTATATAAATGGTAAATTGGGATACTGCACAGTATGTTCGATTCCGTCCCTTGCCCTGTACGTTAGTGAGAAAAGAGTAAAGATCTGTGGCATGGCCATTTGGTTCTCTGCACACCACGGTACTGTAAAGGACATATGACGTTTTGTACCTTTCAATCATGTTATACAAGTTTTACAATATATGTGACGAGTCCATGATTTATATTAACCTCCTAATTTAACTTAAAAATAAAGTTCGTAGCTTTTCAGACAAGTTGGGTGAAATTACGTTTTTGGGATTTAAGTGTTAATTCCCCACACATATTACAAATATTGTACGTACGCTGTTGAATGCCTACTAAGGCACACAATTTCTGTGTCCATATTAGTTTTTAGTGTGCTGTAATACATATGAAACACAAAAAAATCTATTGCAGTAATAATAATATTATTATTATTGTTTTTATTTTTATTATTTTTATCATTATTATTATTATTATTATTATTATTATTATTATTATTATTATTATTATCTCTATCTATTATAAAACCAATCGTTTATCCGTATTGAGTTGTTATTAACATATTTTGGAGGTCTTAGCCCATAACAAAATGTGTTTTTGCTATTCTTTTTCTGTTTAATTTATGTTTTAGCATCTATTGTGTGTTTTTTCAACTCCAGTCTTTTTATATCTTCTTTCAGTTTCTTGTCGATTATTCCTTCGGGACTTAATTTCCTTCAAGTTCCAAGATCGTTTGATTTCTACAGCCAACTCGGCATATCTGTCTCGTTTTAGGTACGCTTATTGTTCCTGTTAGCTGAAATCGTCACGTCGATGAAAATACCCTTGTGCTCTTTTTTATTAATGACTGTGCGATTTGGGCGATTATGAAGCCTTATGTGTTCAGAGCGTATCGTGCGGTCACAACATATTTTGGTGTTGTCATTTTCTTTATAATTATTATTATTATTATTATTATTATTATTATTATTATTATTATTATTATTATTATTATTATTGCTATTATTATTATTATTATTATTATTATTATTATTATTATTATTATTATTATTA
>OU026154.1:52699916-52763454 GCA_907269105.1 Volucella inanis | reverse complement strand
ACAATTAATCCGTTTGAAGAGAGCAGTAGCCGAAAAACGCCCAGAATATGCGACCGGAGGCAATAATTTTCCATCATGACAACGCTCGGCCCCACGTTTCTATTCCGGTTATGAACTATTTTGAAGACAGTGGATGGGAAGTCTTACCCTACCCGCTTTATAGCCCAGACCTTGCCCCTTCTGACTACTATTTGTTCCGGTCGATGCAGAACGCCCGCACTGAAATACGGTTCACATCAGAGCAGAGTATCAAAAATTGGCTTGAATCATTCTTGGCTGCCAAGCCAGCGCAGTTGTTTTGGGATGGGATCCACAAATTGCCAGAAAGATGGGAAAAAGTCATAGCTTCAGATGGGCAATACTTTGAATAATACTATTTTACTTGTTTTTCTTAAATAAACGCTCAAATTTTGAAGACAAAGACCGCTCGAATTAAATTACATACCTAGTACATCATAAATAATTTTGTTTGTCTGGTAACTCTTTTCATTTGTAAAATTTCAAGTTTTGTTTTGTCTTTGTAAAAGAAGAGCCGCAAAAAGACGGGCAACCAACAAAATAATTTAGCAAGCCGTAACATTTAAAAACCTTTGTAGATATACATTTTAAGCAAGGACTTAGCCTTTACATTTACAGATGTCTAGCCGACGATTATGTCGTCCATGTATACCAGGCATATTTTCCCTTGCAAGTCCCTGAGAACAGTGTCCATTACCCTCTGGAAAGTTGTTGGAGCATTCTTTAATCCGAATGGCATACGGACGAATTCAAAATGATCATAATGACGGAAACCTGAAGCGGTGATGTTGGGAATAGGATATTTATCGTCGATGGTTTTCTCATTAAGTTCCCTATAATCGACTAGTAGCCTCCCTTTCTTTTTTTCGTCTTCATCCTTTTTTTTAGGGAAAATCCAAATTGGTGAAAACCATTGTGAGAAGATTGGTCAAATTATTCCCAAGTCATTTATAGTATTTGGCTAAGTATTTCGTCTTTGTGAATATAAGAGTACCTGTAGGACTTGGTGTAGATCGGTATTTCGTCCTTTAATTTGGTGTTTAATGCTATTTGAGAACGTTAAGTTCTGACATTCCTTAAATAATACATCGTTGTATTGGGAAATACGGCTAAATATTTTCCTTTTTCCCTCTATGCTTAAGTGATCTGCACTAATAACCTCCGTTTTTTCGGATTCTCTTCGGATATTTGGCTGTCTTGAATGGAAAAATTATAAATTTTGAAATATCTCCCTGCTTCCTCTGCTCTAATGGGTTATTCTACACTGAAGTGCTGCTCGAAATTTGATAACTTATTGATAACCTCCAAGTAGGAATACCACTTTTGGGCAATTGCGGACTTATATGGGTGAGTTTTATATATATACTGCCTGTTTCCACATCCACAGGTAAGTGAACAATTGATTTACAGATGTCAACGGCCTCGCCACACTGAAAGCATCGGTTCCCACTAGATCACCGAAATCAAGCAGTGTTGGGCGCGGTAAGTACGTAGGTGGGAGACCACATGGGAACTGAGTACTCCGCGTGCTGTTGACAAAACGCGCCACATGGGCAAAGTACCCCGGCGTTAAATCCCGGACCGTAAAAATTAATTTGTATCGTTCCCTAAGATAATAATAATAAATGATTTACAGAGAGGCGGCATGACGTTTGCTTTTGAAATTAAATTTGGTTCAAATTAAACATCTATTTTGAGATTTCCTTTTATCATTATTGAATTTTTTATATCTGTTCTGGGATAATGATTTCTTCTTTCAATACTTTCTTTGCTGAATACTGTTTTTATTTCGACCGGTTCGATTTGAATTCTATTAAAATTGTTTGCAACACTACTTTTAACAAAAGATTGATTACTACCTGTATCGTTAAAGAGCTTTAGTTTATTATTACCTAGCCTATAGATGTTTATATAAAGTAAAAGGTTAGAATTAAAGTTTTTAATATCTAAGTACCCAATTTGTTTAATTTCGTTAATTTCAGCTTCGTAGTTATTGTAAGTTCGTGGCTGTAAAAAAGTGTTTCTAATTGATCATATTGGGGAGATAAAGATATTTCGGGATAGCTAAGTTCTGAAACATAATCGTGAGGTTGCGGAACTGAGTGTGGATTATAGCAGTTTTCTGTGTTGTAAAAATCTAAAGCTGGTGACTGATTTCGATGCTATGGTTCGTATAAGAATTACCTGCGTAACTATGTTGAGAGTTGTTTCCCAGCGGTCGAAAGGTGTTGTTTTTCACGGGATTTCTATTAGATGATAAAGGTGCATTGCTATTCGTTCTCAAACGAGTGCAGGAACTCGTGTGTTAGGGCTAAATGGTGTGAAACGATAAGTATTGCAGGGGTTCGGTGTAGATTAGTAAAGTGTTCGAGCAGGAGTTGTAGAGAAAATGTAATAGAGAGGAAGGGCGTGAAGTGCTGTAAATTTGGAGAGCGATGCCGAAAATGTGTTTTAGAATAGAATCGATTTTGTTCTTCAAGACAATAGTTGAGCGCTTCCTTTACCTTTGATGGTTTCATAGCTCTAACTGTTGACCTTAAAGGTTCAGTTAAGCCAAACAAAAATATGTTTGGACACATTTCTTTGTAGAGCATTTTCTTAACTTCGACAACATTGTTTTGCCTTTCGAACGTGATTCATCATCATCGAAAATACATTAATAATCCTAGAATAGAAAATTTCAACAGAGTCTCCATCTTGCTGAATTAAATTTAGGTCTCTTATAAGACTTGTATAATGTATAAATTTTTTGGAATGTCTAGCAGGAGTTGTACTATCTCCTTTACATTATTTATGAACTCAAATAAGAGGCCAGGATTTCCATCAAAAAGCAGTATGTTTTAAATTTGTATGCTACATACCATACATGCAGAATTATACATTGTATGTTCATATGTAGACTTGATAAATGACTGCAATATTTTGCCTTTGTATTTTACGTGTTTAATCATTTAATAACTACGAGTATACGGTATATGAATGTAATCTTTGTATTTTATTTAAATGTAATATTTTTGGTATATAACTTAATGTGCGGTTTTTTTTTTAAATTTGAACGTTTATTTAAGAAAAAACATGTACAATAGTATTATTCAAAGTATTGCCCATCTGAAGCTATGACTTTTCCCATCTTTCTGGCAATTTGTGGATCCCATTATAAAAGAACTGCGCCGGCTTGACAGCGAAGAATGAATCAAGCCAATTTTTGATATTCTGCTCTGTTGTGAACAAATGGTAGTCAGAAGGGGCAAGGTCTGGGCAATAAGGCGGGTGGGGTAAGACTTCCCATCCACTGTTTTCCAAATAGTTCTTAGCCGGAATAGCAACGTAGGGCCGAGCGTTGTCATGATGGAAAATTATTGCCTCCTGTCTGGTCGCATATTCCGGGCGTTTTTCGGCTACTGCTCTCTTCAAACGGATTAATTGTGTTCGATAGCGTTGTACATTGATGGTTTTATCCGGTTTTAGCAGCTCATAATACAGCATACCCATCTGATCCCACCAAATACAGACCATTACCTTCGCGCCATGGATACGTTTGGGGTTGTCGTAATGGATCCATTTTTCACCACCAGTAACAATCCGATGCCATAATGACTTCCTATTGTGGCGTTCCAGCAGCAGAGACGTTCGACGTCTCTCGGCTTGAGTTCATGTGGAACCCAATTTCCTTGCTTTTGAATATATCCAGCTGCTTTTAAACGTTTTGAAATGGCTGCTTGAGTGACACCCAAAGATTCTGCGAGCTCTTCTTGTGTTTGGCAACAATCTTCATTGAGTAATGCTTCCGATTCTTAATCTTGCAACTTTTTTGGCTGCCCAGGACGTTCATCGTCTTCCAAGCCAAAACCACCACTTTTAAACGCATGTTCACCATAAACTTCCACTATAATACGATGACCTTCGGCAGCAGTTTTCTTCACATTAAAGTAATTTTCAGGCACAAAGTTCGACATATTTGAGTGAAAAAAAAAATTATTGTTATTTACGCTTCAAATGAATGACATATACTGAAATGACGTACAATGACAGTAGCCGTTCAACGCATGTTTCAATGGAATAATAACAATGGAATAATACAAGTTACGCCATCTCTTAGAAAACCGCACGAAAGTTATAGACCCAATATATATATTGTATTTACATATTTTTTTCAAAACGTGTCTTCTGTTATTTTATTTTTCTTGATTAATTTAAAAATTATGTAGGTATAAAGTGATGTAAATGTAATATTTGACAACTAGATATATAAATCTGGTAGTAACATATGATGTTTTTTCTTGTTTCTTCCATTTAGGAGTAGATGATTCTTTTGATTGTGGTTACCTGGTTGGAGTATTGGGTCACATTTTTCTTCTATTTTATTCAGTTCCAGTTTTTATTTTATTTTACTTTTTTTTTTTTACTTGACAAATTTTTTTAGCTGAAGTAAATTTTTGTGGTTGTAAATTATATTAAAACACAGAGTTCCATTATTTTGTTACTATTCCTTTTAGTTCATGTCACTTTTTTTTCATAGTTTACCGACTGCGCCAGTTATTTGGGCGGCAATGCTAAACAATTTTAAAACAACAATCTCTTTAAATTAAAACGCATTTGAATATTTATTTATTTCATTACAGTTATTTGGGCGGCAATGCTAATGAATTTTAAAGGAACAATTTCTTTAAATTAAAACGCATTTGAAATTACGATTTTTATTTATTTCACTGATCACTAGTTTGGGACTAGTTTGGGCGTTCTTCTAAGAAAAACTCTGTCGTCTTCTATCTTTTCATTGAAACCCAGCTTATCATTAAACGCTTACAAGATAAAAAACGGGACTTGTCGAACTTGAAAAATAAATAATCCGGGAAAAGATAATACAAAAAGACGCTTCGGTCCACTTGGACAAAACGAGTAAACAAACACGGAAACAGACAATTAGGTACTGCAATAGACAACAGGTATGTACATTTATACAGGGTGATAAATAGGCTTTTTTTGACAGATTTAGCGTGATTCCTATCAAGCTGCTTTGTCATTTTTGTTAAGTATGGTTTTTCAAGTCATCATAAAAAGATTCACACTACAACAGCGTCTCCAAAATGTACAGCTTTATGAAGAAAATCAGCGTTCTGTGAAATGTTTTTCGCGCGAATCGAGGAACTTACGGTGCTCATAATCGACCTGTACGCGGAGACCATGATGAATCGATTCGTCGTCGTTCATAGCAGCTAGGCTTGGCTTATTTGACAACTTGGCGTATTTTACGAGAGGATCTCAGCCTTAAAGCGTACAAAATTTAACTTGTGCAAAAATTGAATCCAGGCGTCTTGACTTTGCGTCATAGTTTTATTGAATAGGCTCTGGAAAAACTCAATGAAAATCCTGCGTTTTATCGTGAAATTTTGTTCAATGACGAAGCTCATTTCTGGCCCAATGTATACGTTAATAAACAAAACTGCCGTACTTAGGCTGATGAGCAACCCGAAGAATATAAATATCTACCATTACATCCATTAAAAACAACCGTATGGTGTGGTTTATGGGCTGGTGGAATCGTTAGTTCATATTTCTTCAAAAATGTGCTTCCTTAAATCTAAGTACAAGGTCTCGGTGAGCTTTGGTTTCAAGAAGACGGCGCTACGAGCCATAAAGTGCTTGAAACCATGGGCTTGTTAAGAAATTATTTTGGTAAGCACTTAATTTTACGTTTTGCTACGGTAAATTGGCCGCCTAGATCGTGCGATATCACACCTTTGGACTTTTTTCTCTAAGGATATGTAAAGTCTCAGGTCGTCAAAAATAAGCCAGCTACGATCGACGCTTTGGAAGCCAACATTTCTCGTGTTATCCGCGAGATACCAGTAGCTTTGCTCAAACTGGTCGCCCAAAATTTGACCTTCCGAATGGACCACCTCAGATGTAGTCATGGCCAACATTTACATAATATCATTTTTAATAATAATAAAGTAAATGCCTTACATTGTTCTTTCAACCGATGATAAAAATTTTAAGTTCACTTTTACATTATAAATCACACCTTACGATGAATCACAATATATAAGTTGAAAAAGGTGGTACAATTAGTGCTTAGCATTGACGCATAAACAAATAGGTGGAAGAAAAATTAGGAAAAAGACGCTTTACGCATAAACAAATGGCAGAACAAGGAATTAGGAAAAAAAAAACGAAAAAGTGAATACACTTGGTTTACGATGACAATGAGTTTATGTTGCTAGGTGATTTACTACAATAGGTGCGTTTATGTAGCTATATGACCAGGGTTACCAAGACGTAACTCGCGCGGTCTATAAATCACCGAACCCTTAAACTTTGTGCGATAAAATTAAAGCGCAACATGCAGGAATTTGAAAATACATCTGCAAACACGTTTATTTCATGATAGAAGAACTGCTTGATAAGCTGAAACTTAGTTGCAATAACAAACACATTGATTTCGAAGGGAGGTGAGTTTAGTGGATAAAAAATTAAATTGTAGGGCAAACTTTGAACTAAAGTTCCGGTTTTCCACCAAAGGCAATAAAAGGAAATCAGAATCAAAATCTTTCGCTACCCAATAATGTTATTACGATGGGTAACTATCAGACTATCTGTCAAAGCAGCAACATATTGAGATGAAAATTCCATTTTACGAGTGAGAGAAGGGTAGAGCAGTAGCCAGAGTTTTGTTAAGAAGATAACGAAAAATTATTCTATCAAAGTACCATAAAATTATTTGTTAACCATTTCCGATAGTTTTAATTGAGTTGCATAAGAGGTGCTGCATTTATAGACAATTACCTCCGCTAGTCTACAATAGTTCACTCGAACCTTTTCGTATTGACTATTTTTGACTCATGTTCGCTATGAAAGTTACATACTCCAACAAGAACAAGAGTATTTTTTTTCTCTTCATAACCAGTAATTTGAATTTCATAACTCTTAAAGGTGAACGAACAAACGTGTAGTGATAATGTTGCAACAATATCAAATATCGCACAGCAAGTAGCCACGCGCATTTCCCAAAAAGCTGAGTTAGCAAAGTAATAGATATAAGGGAGTGATGAAATGTTGCAAAGTTAGTTAGTAAGTTGTGTACATAAGCGAGATTCACTTGAAACAAAATAAAAATAATTTTTTTTTTTTTTGCGTGCGACGAATTGAATTGTTTAATTGACGCAGTCGGTAATATTCAAATAAATTGTTCGAATCCACATGAGAACGAAAGAAACAGGAAAATGTTATTATTATTAAGCTTATTAATAAGCAAAAACCCTAAAGCTAGACTTAAAACTAGCAAAGATATTTTTAACCTAATGGGACGATAAGAAATGGTTAAGGGAGTGGCATATTAAGCAGTGCTTTTTTTATTTCGTGTTTTCTACTATTTAGGTCAAAGACTTCGGCGTAGTTGTTCGTTATACGCAACATTCTAGATATGGGTTCAAAGTGACCGTAGTTGGTGCGGTGAGTTCGGATCAAGAAGAGAGGGACAGATCTTAGATTACGGGGACTGGAAGTGAATGCAATATTTTGCGTTATTCCCGAGCAGTCGATGTTTCCAGTCAATAACTGGTGGATAAAATCACCAGCGACCTCACGACATTTTTTTAGGGTATGCATGCTAAATAGCTCTAGCCTATTTTCATAGGGGGGTAATCCATATGGATCGGCCCAAGGTAAGCCACGAAGTGCGAAACGGATAAATCTGCGTTGGACTGCTTCTTTTCTTTGTATGTGGATTAGTTTATAGGGTGACCAAACTCGGCTGCAATATTCGAGAAGAGGCCTTACAAAAGTAATGTACAGGGACTTTGTAACGTATGTTTTGGAAAATTCTTTTGACCAGCGTTTGATAAAACCAAGTGTAGAGTTAGCTTTATTTATAATAATTAGCTTTATTTATATTTATAATATGTGCGTCGAAATTCAATTCTGTGTCGCAAATTTTTCCTAGATCCCGTACTTGGGTAGTGGAAGGAATAGGCTCATTGCAGATGAAGTTGTTTTTTGGAAGGGGGAGGTAGACGCTTGCGGGAATAGGTTATCGCTTGGCATTTGCTGACATTAAACTCCAAAAAATTTTGCTTGCACCGTACCTAAAGCTTATTTAAGTTATCTTGTAGGCAATGGGAGTCAGAAGGCAATAAAAAGACTTTGGAAATTCTCATGTCATCAGCGAAAATAAGAAGATTACAATTCGGTAAAATGAGATTTATGTCGTTAGCCGTTAGGATAAAGATGATTGGTCCAAGGTGACTACCCTGAACCAGTCGGATATTGAAGATCTGAAAATTACCCTGTATTCTCGGTTTTCTAAATAGGATTTGGTCCATGCCACAAAATGAGGGGAGAAGCCAAGTTTAGTTTAAAAATGATAAGTTGGTGAGATATTTTATCGAATGCCTTGCTGAAATCAGTGGAAATTGAATTGACTTCATCACCGTCTTCTAAAGCATGAAGCGTCCTAGAGACGAACTCTGTTAGGTTAGTGGTGGTTGATTTACCTTACAGATAGTTGGCCTACAGTACGGAAGCAGTTGTTGATAGACTACGCTTTTAAAAAGTTTGGGTACGTAAGAGAGTTTTGCTGTGGGCTTATAATTATCGACTTCGCCCCTACTTCCTTTTTCATGAATAAGGATAATGTAAGATTCCTTTCATAGAAAAGGGAAAGTACATGTTGAGACAGACAAGTTAAATAGGGCAGCTAGGCCTTCAGGACCGGACGAAAAATCATTTTCAAGTTTTGTAATGTTTTCAGATACCAGAGATGTTATATTTAGCGAGATGGATGATGTCTCAGGATAGTTTCTCATGTAGCCAAAGTAACTAGGATCGGGTTCAGCTGTTTTCTTAGAAAAGAATTTATTAAAATGACAGGCAAAGACATTTGCAATGGTTTTGGGGTCGGCAGAAGATTCACTACGAAATTTGAGAATAGATGGGTAGCCGTCTGACTTTCTTTTGGTATTAACAAACTTTTCGGGTCCGAGAATAAGCTAAATTGCATGCGGTAGTGGTACTCAAGGTAAAGAGACTCACAAAGTTCTGAAAAACGATTGTATACCAATCGATAATTACTGTAAAAGGAATCAGATCGAGTTCTGAAGAATTTATGCCACAACTTGTTTTTGTAATTACGGAGAGAGCGCAACTCCTTGTTGTACCAGGGAGGAGCTGACATGCAGTCCTTTCGGAAGGTATATGGAACCGATTGGGCAAAGCAGTAGAAAATTAACGAATAGAACGTTGATAGGGCAAGATCAATGTTACTTGTATCAGCAATAAAATCAAAGTTATTATTGCTGATGAGGTTTTTAAGTTTGTTAAAGTTGGTTCTCCTTGCCATTTTCATATGAGTATATAATTGACAAGGGGGGATGAAGGCGGTCTAGGGTAGAAAGAAGATGATCACTCCTATAAACGACACAGTTATCTGAATCGAGTTGTCTGTTCATTGTGTTAGGTATTTCACTAATCTGATATAGACTAGAGTTGGTTAGGCAGTCCACCATCAATATTTCTATTTCAGAGGACGAATTAAGAGAGAAGAAATGAGACGAATCGTCGGAAGGCTCTCATTTAAGGCAAGGGAGATTAAAATCCCCTACTAGAATAATACAATCCTCAGGTTGTGCATTTTCAGTTAAAAAATGTACTGCGTGAACTACAGGTCGATAAGACTCAATTGGTTGGGATGGGTGAATGTAACAACAAAGTACGTAAAGACAGCGTTTGGGTATGATGACACATACTAACTCAAAATTGCCAGTGTGTGGAATTTCAACAGAAGTTGTGTGAAAAAAGTTCCGGATTGCTGGAAAAACAGCTCTTTCAAATCCATCTTGTCGAAAAACGTTGAAATTTGAAGCAAACAGCTCAAGGTTTTTAATGTCCGGAATTAGATTTGTTTCAGTTAGAGCAATTAGGTCATAGGGTAACTTTTGAGAATTGAGATATACGACGGAGATTTTAGAACGCAAACCTCTTACATTTTGGTAGTAAATGGACAGGCATTGTGGACTGGAGGATACAGGACTTAGTTTGTTAGGAACTGTATTCTCGTTGAATCGAAACCATAATGTTGGTTTTGGTTATGCCATCAATGTAAACGAAGTTGGGTTTATCGTGAAAGTAGGCAAGATAGAGCCGAACATTTTCATAAATGCGGCGGTTTCTCAAACGAGATACTACGTAACGATTGTCATCATTCATATCAGAAAATTTTTTAGTGAGTTTGACAGTAGGTGGAAGGAGTGGGTTAAGGTATTTCGGGTAAAAACCGGGGGCAGGCGAATTACGAGCGGATGAAGAAGGGACAGGTTGTTCAAGCAACCCAGAACTAGAATCTTGACTAGTGAGGGGGATTGGATCAAGGGGGATGGATCAGGGGGATTGGTAGATGAAGATGAGGAGGAGGTGGCTGGGTTTAGTATATGGGTGCTGATAAAATTAGGATAATTGACGATGAGGCAACGTTAGTTGGAACTTGGGTAGAAGGCGCAGGAGCAAGGTTAAATGTAACTCTGTTTTGAGGCGGCTTTAAAGGTTTGGTGAAGGAAGCGAGGGGATTTGGTGTCGCTACTCTGGTACGACTCTGGTTGGTGCAAAGGGGGGAAGGAGTGAGGAGAATCTTGGAAAGATTTGGGTCTTAAATGACCAATTTGAGTCGGGATGTTGATGGGATAGGGCAGAATTGTGGGTGCTTTTTTTTATTAGCAAACTTATTATATACCATATCCTTCCGTTGGGTGATGACCATCTTTTCCGAGATTGGTATGCCGTTCGATGATTTTAACATCCAATCATATTTAGGGCGTATACGTATTTCAAAACACATGCCGTTTTTGCTCTTGACTTTGGGGCAGCTTGGAGGAAGAAAGTAGACAGTTCCGGTTTTGTGGTGGCTTCAAGATTCATTTTATTTAATTTTTGAATTCTGTTTGCCCATTCAGGATGTCCTAAAAGCCCTTATTATTGGTAATGGTCTTGGGACGGGATTGGTAATCAAAGATGCATTTATCGTAGTGGGTTGAACGGGGGCTTCAGTGGTAGTGGTTCTTGAATGAGTTGGGGCTGAAGTGGTTGAGGGTAACGTATATAGCTCGTCGTGTAAGGATTTGTTACACGAGCTTACTACAGATGTAGGTGCGTCCGGCTTACTAGAGATGTGCTTTAATTCCTCCAATATCTGCATTGTGGTTGATCTGGTGGATGCAGCTTCCTCACTTAGAAAATTGAGGTCTTGTTGGATGGATCCGATGTTTTCGGTGTGTTCAGCATGCTTGAGATGTAGAAGATTGGATTGGTCAGCCAACGTTGACATAACTTTTCCCAACTGAATTGAAGTTGACTGAATCGCTGGTAATGTGTTTTTGCAATGAGGCTTATCAAAATCTGCTAATTTAGTGATTTTAGAGTGAAGGGATTGAACAGCTGATTTTATGGTGGTTATGCTGTTATCGATCGAACAGTTTAGATTCTCATGGCTCTCGGAAATGAGTTTGGTTATATTTTTACCACTTAATTGAACTTCGCATTCCAGCTCTGCAATCGGGTCTGCAGGCCCAATTAATTGCTGGTTATTACATTTTATAGCCAGCATTATATGTGCCAGGGAGATGGTCCGGCACTCTACACAGAAAAAGCAGAATATGCGCTTATACTCTTCGAGATGAGTTTAAGCGTTTCTGCTTAAACCAATGCATATGGGATGGAATTTCTTTCCACATATCCCATTGCTTCTAAACATTTCCACTGTGTTAGTAGGTACAGCGCACTCAGCAAATCCACAGGAAGACATGGTTAAGATAGATCAGACTATTAGCAAGTAGGTTATTAATTATTATTTTTTTTTTTATATATTTTATTTTTTATTTTTTATTTTTTTTTTTAACAACGTGTTTTGATGACACTGAGAAAACAAAGAATTTATGGTGTATGTGATTGGGAACAAGCAAATCGGTTTGAATGGTGTCAAAGACGAAAAAAACCAAAAAAAAAGGAAAAAGGTCAAACAAAAAAAAACAAATATTCACAATTTGACGGTGGGTTTGTTGAATTGGATTGGATGCTCATATCCTTAAAAGTTTGAAAAAAATAACTGTGTTCCAAATGTGAGCAGTATCTTAAAATTAGAGCAAAAGTCTTACTTTGGACCAGTTTAAATAAAAATCTTTTAAAAAAGTGTAAAGAAAACTGTGTACTTAGTGTAGGAGCAAAAGTTATATTCAAGTGCATCTAAAAATCAGAGCTAAAAAACTCCACACCGGTTTCATTAAGTGAAACTTTATTTAACAATTAAATCAATCACAAGGATAGCTTACATAAAAAAAAAGCCATACCAGTTACTAACACAAATGAAACGAAAACAACCCAAAAACCACCATCACCACCATCATAAAGACAGAATCTTACAGTTTTTGGGAAAAATTATTAGAAAGGAAATGGATACAGTATTAATGGATCGATTAACTGCAGATCTAAAGGCACTGTCCAGCCACAATCCCGTACAAATTCAAACCGTAACAATAATTAGAAGATTGCGTACATCATAGAATTCGACGGCAATCTAAAACAGTTCATTAATGTTTTTCAAACTCATTTAGACGCAGTGGACGAAAATACATCGCAGGAATTATGGCAAGCAATAAACAACAGCAAGATAAGTGGACCAGCAAAGGAATTACTGCTCAACAATTAACCAGCAGACTGGAATGAAGCGAAGCAGCTCCTACAGTGGCACTTCAGACCAACAGTGAACTACAAGGACATCTCAAGGAGTATTAATCATTTTAGGGAAAATTCTATTTCTGACTTAAATCATCAAATTGAAAAGATTATTAAAAATAGAAATATGTTTACAACCTATGAAAAAAAATCTAAAGAAATATAAAATGTTTTTTATACTTTGTTAATCGATAAAATAAAACAAATAGTAGCGGGAAATTTATCCCGAGACACATTTGAGTTACATGAAATAAAAGAAATCTTATATACTTACGTTGGATTCTATCAAAATAACTAAGATAAAAATTTATCCAGACATGATTGACGACCGACATTGAATCATAGAACTAACAACAGTCATGAAAATAGTCCCCGAACCCAAAATAGAGATAAGAATCATTCCCAGCCAAACAATCAAATTAGAAACACCAATAATAGAGAAAGACCAGGTCAAAATGGGCAACATAGCTCTTGTACATCCCAGAACAATTCAGGCCAACATAGACAAAATAATCATAGACCAAGTACAGGACAAAATATACAACCAATTTTTAACAGTTTAGGACAATTAAGAAATGCACAACAACACATACGGTATAACCTATGGATGTAGGACAAATTTTACACAAAGGATCCAGTGAAGAGGCGACCTTAACAGAAGAAGAGGTTCATAATAAAGAACCAGCGTTTTTTTCTAAGTTAGGCCTCAATCAGATATTTGCAGATTTGACCATTGACGGACATAAATACATAGGACTTATTGACACAGATTCAACGATGAGTATCATTAATTCCAATAAGATGGATTTTTGAAATTCAAAATTTTTGAAAGAGTCAACTTGAGACTCCAAACTATTAATATTGCAACAATAGAGAAATTGATAGGTTTATAGATAGGATTATAACATCAATAGTAAGTAGTGTTCGCCGAGTTCGGACGTGTTTTCGTTTTGCTCCGCATTAAACTTTTAAATATAATTTATCTCTTCCCCTTCCATATCTCTATTTCTGCTATCAGTTTCACCTAACTCCTCTGAAATATCTAACCCATCTGCACATGCCCCAACTATCACTTCTTTCCCTAGTTTTGATCTTAAAACCGGAGCTAAATATCCCAATTTCATTAGTTCTCATATTATAAATCCCTCATCTGCAAATGTCTCTACAGCCAGTTCAATTACCCCTACTTCACCATTAACATCTCCGTCCACTCGCCCCCTTTTTGACCCCCTTCTGCCAACCGTTGTTAAGATAACTCAACAAACTATTGTTTGTTGTTTTCTAGGCTTAGAGAAAAAAAGACGTACGAGAATATATGTCTCCTTCTAGCATATCTGCATGACAAATCAGACACAGTTTGTTATGAGGGAAAAACCAAAACAAGCGTTATGGTCTCCATACAGCAGGAAGGTCTCCCTACTGGCCTTACAAGTCTGAGGACCTTATATATTAAGTTCCACGAGATTTTCAATATGTCTCTCCAAAAAGTCTCAGTCGACCTTGCTGCTTTCGGTAACTATGTGCACTCAAAAAGGATCTCACACCTCCAACGGAGCAGAGCTGACAACGACAAATTTTTTCGTCCCTAACGTATTTCGACCATCCACTCCTACGCCTTCTCAAAATAACCTTCCTCTTACCTTCTACTATCAAAACGTTAGAGGACTGCGATCTAAGACCCGTGCCGTCTTGCGCCAATCTTACGCTCTCCCATTTGAGGTCTACGCTCTGACCGAAACTAATCTAATTCCCGATATAAAGAATTAGGAATTATTTCCCCCTAGTTTCAATATTTTTCGAGATGACGATCTGACTCGTCCAAATGATGACTCTTCCTATGGAGGTGACCTAAACTCTTCACCAATCGCTATTTCTACTTCTTCTAAGATTGACTACGTTTCAATAAAGATAACTCTCCCCTGTAGGTCCCTGTACGTTATGTGTTTTTACATCCTACCCGCACAACCAATCGAATGCTACCAACTCACCAACCAGCTGCACTGGACTTAATCTATTGACGATTTTTTTTTATCGCTAAGCCTACCTCGAGTAAAGAATGTCTCTTCTTAGACGAGCTCACAGACTCTAGCTTATGCCATATTAGTGGCATCCGCAACTATATGGGTAGGCAATTAGACCTCATTTTCACCACTGATCCCATAAACTGCTCTGTCTCGCTCTGTCCCCTTTCACTATCGACCATTGATAACTTTCATCCACCACTTCTTCTTTCTCTTTTCCACCACTCTCCTATTCGCCCCACCCCATCTGTAACCGCCTCCTCTTACGACTTTCATAAAGCGAATTTCCGTAAAATTAACGCATATCTTAGTGAGTGTTCTTTTGATTTCGCCAATATGCCCCTAAAAAGTGCTCTCTCTATTTTCTATAGAGAATTATTCAATTCCATTTCTCTCTATAATGAATAGGGAGAACTTAATGCTGAATACTTACCCGGCCCAGATGGCCCTTCATCCATATTTCTTAAAAAGTGTTCCTCAACACTTTCCCACTCCCTTGCGAATCTCTTCCTATTATCGCTCTCTCAAGGTGAATTTCCACAAATATGGAAGTCTTCTTTCATAACACCGATACACAAAAAGGGATTAAAGAGCGAAGTAACTAATTACCGTCCTATAGCTAAACTTTCTCATATACCCAAACTTCTCGAGAGCATTTTATATGAAGCCTTAAGCTTCCAGTGCAAATCTTTTATTTCCCCTAGTCAACACGGCTTTCTGAAGGGTAAATCAACTACCACTAACCTCGTAGAATTCGTGTCCTCTGCCTTCAGCCTTAGAAAGTGGTAAAGAAGTTGACGTTGTAACAACTGATTTCAGCAAGGCTTTGGACAAGATATCTCATAAGCTATTTCTGTTCAAATTGTCCGTCCTGGGCTTTGAACCCATTTTGCTTAAATGGATATCTTCTTACCTGGATAATCGTTTTTATAGGTCCACTTTTCTTCATCTTAACTATTAACGATCTTGAAAGGGTGATTCAACACTCAGCATTTTCTCTCTATGCTGACGATACCAAATTTTTTAAACCCATTTCCTCACAACATGACTCTAGCCTCCTTCAAATAGATCTTAATAGTTTTTCCACCTGGTGCATCAAGAACTGCTTGGAACTCAATGTCACCAAATGTCAATCGATTACCTTTTCACGTAAGTGCAACATGTCTTCTCCCAGAATTTACGTTCTCCACGGTCAACCTATATCCCTATTTTAGACTATCCGCGACCTTGGCATATTATGCGACAAGGAGCTTAATTTCCGCTCGCATATTGATGAGATAATTACTAAAGCAAACTCATCACTTGGCTTTGTTAAGGGATGGTCTAAAGAATTCTGCAACCCGTACGTGACCAGATCACTATACATCACTTACGTTCGCCCTCTTCTCGAGTACACTAGCCAAGCGTGGTGTCCCTTTCAACGAGTTCATGTATCTCGTATTGAGAGCATCCAGCGTCGTTTTCTTCGATTTGCTCTTTGAGGTCTACCTTTGAACGATCCTCTTATCTTACTTCCCTACCGAGACCGTCTCAAACTCATTAACCTGAATACCCTTGAGGATCGAAGGGACGCAGCTGACATTCTTTTCATTCACCGATTCCTCTCAGGCTCCGACGATTGCATGTCTCTTTGCAACACCATTTTCTTTAACATTAACCCTCGAAATCTACGTTGCTCCGTCTCTTTTATCTACCTATCCACCGCACCACATACGGCTCTAACGAACCAATATCCCGTATGCTGCGTAAGGTAAACTCCAACCTCCGTTTTCGATTTTAATCGCAGCACACATTCCCTCAAATTCGATATATTTCACCATCCCTAGCTTTAAGCCCTAGTGATAAGTTCCACATATCGCTAATCCGTATTTTTTTTTTATTATAAGTTTTAAGTCATAGTTTTTTAAGCTTGTATTAAGCAAAATAAATAGGGGCATTAGCCCCCACCAAAATTAAATTATACTGAAAGAATTTAATTACGAAAAAAAGGTGCTAAGGGTGGTACAAGAGGGATCTAGGCGACAAACCCTATGATCTTTTAGTAGGTATGGACTTACTAAGTAAGATTGTTAAAAAGCTTGATTTTAACAAAAAGCGTCTTATCTTAAAAAATGAGATGATAATACCAATCTATTCAACTGAAAACGAAACAACTTTTGATTGTTTCGAGCTAAATTCAACTGAAAAAAAAGAGCTAAGCCACCTGAACGAAGAAGAAAAAAGAAAATAAAAAGGTTATTATGACAATTCAACAATCTTATCTACAAGGATGGTGATGTATTAACTAATACAGATACAAAAACACATGAAATCCGGTAAACAACGGATCAACAAATAAATGCAAAGCTATATAGAGTTCCCCGGGAACACGAAGAGAAAGTAAAGCGGGAAGTAAAAGAAATGGAGGTACAAGGTACAAAAATCCAACAGTCGATATGCCTCACCTATTATAGTTGTATCAAAGAAAATGGATAATTCCGCAAAACAAAAGTTACGACTTTGCGTAGACTACCGCAAATTGAACGAAATTACTATCGATGATAAATACCAACTACCAAATATCCAAAGAATCTTAGATAAACTCGGTAGAGCACAGTATTTTTTATCCCTAGACCTTGCAAAGGGATATCATCAAATCAGGATGAATCCAAACGACATCCCAAAAACAGCATTCGTTACACCCTGCCGACTATATTAATACGTCCGTACGCCGTTCGGTTTAAAAAACGCACCGGCGACATTTCAGCGTATGACATGTGACATCCTAAGGGATTACATTAACAAAATATGTGTCGTCTACTTTGATTTTATCCTGATATTCTCAACTACAAGAACTAATTAACTCTCTAAGAACAATATTTAGTAAACTGTCAGAACACAATCTTAAAATAAAATTTGATAAGTGTTCTTTTATGAAAAAAAAAAAATACCGAATTGCAAGGTCATATCTTGACATCCGAGGGCATGAAACCTAACCCAACAAAAGTCAAGTGTATCGAAGATTATCCACTACCCACTACGGAAAAACAACTTAAAGTGTTTTTAAAAGCCACGGGCTATTATAGGAAATTTGTAAAAGATTACGCCAAAATTGCCAGTCCTATGACAAAATATCTTAAAAACAAATACAAGAAGAAAAACACAAGAGATATATAGTAGAGTACATTCATGCCTTTGAAACTGTGAAATTAAATATAACTAAGCATCCTATCTTAAGATTCCCTGACTTTACTAAGAACTTTACGCTATTTACGGATGCAAGCAAATTTGCGATTGGAGCATTGTTAACACAAGATGATCAACCCGTGTGTTACGCTTCGAGGTCACTTAACAATCACGAGAAAAACTACTCTGTTACCGACAAAGAGTTTTTGGCAATCGTGTGGGCAATAACGTATTTCAGGCCCTACTTATGGAATTTAGTCAATGCACGCAAAGATGGTTACTCAAGTTACAAGAATATCAATTTGATATCGAATATCTTAAAGGTAAAGAAAATAAAGTAGCAGATTTTTAAATTGAATCCCCGAGAATTACAATGAAAAAGAATTAAGCGATAATCAATCAATTAATAATTTATCCAATAATGCGACTATCCATTCAAAAAAAGAACAACTTGATTACATTCAAAAAAAGGAAACAATAGTAAACAAAACACAATTAATACTGACAAATGATGCTGACAAGGAAATAAAAATATTACACAACAAGCGTATTATATTTATTAATATGACGAAAAACAAGGATTATTAGGCAAACATTCTCAGAAAATTTATAATGCCAGGTCTTACAGGAATCTATACAGAACTTTCCTACCATGAGTTCAATAAAATACAACAATTACTAATAGATCTTTCCTGACATGATAAACAGGTTAAATTCATAAATATGAACATAAGCCCATAAAACTCAAATACCAAATTAATGAAACACCTAGTAGGCCCAACGAAATTATTCACATGGATATATTTTATTTCAAGGAACACCTATTTCTTACTACTATATGTTTGATAAACTCACAAAAAAAGCATATGCTCATATGTTACCAAATATCAACTGGATAAAGAAGCTAGAAGCGTTAGAAAGGCATTTTTCTAAATTTGGTAAACCACTAAAAGTTATAACGGATAACAACAGGCAACAGTATTGTATTTATTGAATTGGTAAAGAACATTTTTGGTTTAGATTTTGTGTGTATAGCACAGTTTGAACAGAGAGATATTTTCATCTTACTACTAGGAAATAGGCATTTAATAATAAATTTGTGATTGTTGAAAACAAAAATTTGTTGACTTGAAGAAAAACAATTTACAAAAACCTTTATATAACATAAAAAGAAAAAGAGATTACAACTTAAGTAGTTCACATAAGATAAGGGCTCAGCGGGAAATGTCACAGAGAGAAAATGAAAAAAAAAAAAAATATATTAAATTAACATTAATAGCAACATATCCGCAAATTAGAATATATGCATATGTATAAAAAATAAATGAACAATTAAACAAAAAAATAACATTATTTTCATCATAACATCATTTTCAGAACTTTATTTTGTGCAATTTTTAGTTTTTTTTTATTCTTTTCTGCATATGAGCACAATTACCCCACACAGGTGACACGTATAAAAGCATAGCTTAAAATCCCACTTTAAATATGAGTTTTTTTTTTTTTTTTTTTTTTTTTTTTTTTTTTTTTGATAAGATATGATTTTGGATTTCTCAAAGGGTATAGAATTTTGGTGGCAATGTTTATTTTTTTTATTTTTTATATTAGACGTATGGATTTTAAACGTTAATGTTTTCCTAAGCTCTAAGAAAAAACAATTCTTACTTTTTCTCGTAAAAAAATATATTAAGTTTTGTCAGGATTAATTTTGACTTTCCAGTGCTTGTTATACTCAAATATAATATCAAGCGCTCTTTGCTCCTTGACCACCAGAATGCGCTGCTACTGCAAAAAAAAATTAAGTCCGTTCATATTTAGGCAGACATGCCAAATTTCAGTGCGATACTGTCTTTAGTTTTGTTTTGACAGCTGATTGTTTTTGACGTGTTTGGCATCATGTTGAGTATGGACAAAAACGATTTTCGTTCTTTCATAAGACATTTTTTTTGAGAGGCAAAACGGCGAAGGGAACAAAAGAAAAGTTGGATAGATATTATGGAGCTAATGCTCCGTCAGATTACACCGTCAAATATTGTTTTCGAGAATTTCGTGGTGGCCGCAACCCCACTACCGATCGGCAGGCCCTCCGACGCGGTTACAGATTACAATGTCAAAAAAATACATGAAATACATGAGCGCACACGCCATATTTTGGGCAATATTCTGCATATGAAAAAGTTATCTGCCGCTGGGTGCCGCACTCCTGACCAAAAACACGAACGCCAGAGCACTTCGAAAGAGTGTTTAGACTTGCTGATGCGGAGTCGGGCGGACTTTTGTCGTCGACTGGTAACTGTTGATGAAACTTGGATCCAATATTACACACCAGAGAACAGAATGAGTGCCCGGCAATGGACTGAAGCCGGTACGAGTGCTCCGAAGCGGCCGAGGGAGGCTCGATGGGTTGGAAAGTTACAGCGTCGGTTTTCTGGGATTGTCGTTGCATACTCTTCGTGGAAAACAGCGAGTATTACTGTGCATTGTTGGACCGATTGGAGGCCGAAATCAATGCAAACCGGCCTCACATGAAGCAAAAAAAAAATTTAGTTTTTGCAAGACAATGCACCGGCGCACAAGAGCATCGGAACCATGGCTAAAATAAATGACTTACGGCTCCAATTGCTGTCGCATCCACCGTATTCGCCCGATTTGGCTCCCTCGGACTATTATCTCTTCCCAAACCTCAAAAGATGGCTCATCAATAAAAATTCAGCTCACGCGAGGAAATCATCGACGCCACGGAGGAGTATTTTGCAGACCTTCCGGAAAACTACTTTTCGGACGGGATGAAGAAGTTGAAAAATCGCTGGAATAAGTGTATCAAACTAAGAGGGTCTATATTGAATAAAATAAAAAAATAAAATCATTTAAAAAAGCGTTCAGCTCACACCACTTCTATAAAAGTAATTTATTGTGTCTTCAATGGTTGCGTCTAAAGAGCCAAACAGAATACGGATCTGTAGCTATGTCTGTGTCTGTGTCGCAAGCTGTCAAAAAATTAAATGTATGTATATCCGTAAGCCTCAAAACAATGTGTCTGCGTCCCTGTCGTGTATCGTAAAGTTTGATTTTGTTGAACTACAATACAATCTACACTACAAGATTGAAGTTTAGGAATTTGTACACAAAAGTTTTCGTTAATGTGAAAATGGAAGTGGACAAATTTATTGAAGCAGTAAGATTAAGTGAAGTTCTTTGGAATTTCACAAATCTAAATTATAAAAATTTAAAAAAAAATTTCCTATAATAGAAGAAGATATTTGACGAATTTGAAATAACAAGTAAAAAAAGTATTTGTAAATTTTATTTATTTTATTTTATTTATTGCTGCTTTCTTATCCTTGTTGCTTTAAAAAGGGTCCTCGACGTGCTCTTTGAGGTGTTTGAAAGTTGTCTCAAAAAATTCTCTTTCTTTTCTTTCCTTATAAAGAGGACGAACCTACCATCTGCGCTTCCTCTTTTTCATTAATTTTATTTCTAAATAGCACATGCGCAGAACACACATAATTAAAGCAATTTCTTCTTGTTCATCCATATCCATTATCCACAATTAATAACAAACTTTTTTAAACACTAATAAAATTGAGAAGTAAAAACACAAGATGCAAATTTGACAGTCGCTTTTATTGTGTATCCTTTAACTGCAAGCCGCGCAGCTACAAGCCACAGACACAGATATACATTCTGATCAGCTCTTAATGGTGAAGGGAGTGATACTGATGCACTGTGGTTAATTAAGAAAATATCGGCCAAGAATTCAGATTTAATTTCAGAGGTAAAGTAGATTTGACCCGAATTTCCTAAATTTGGAATTTTTTTTTTTTCTTTTTTGGGATTTTGGCAATGTTCTAGAAAAGCTTGGACTCTTTATCGAGGAGACCAAGCTTTTCGTTGGTTTCAAAAATTGAATGAAATATGATTTATGATGTACTTGTTGCTATTGGAAGATGCAAGTGTTGCTTTTGGGGTGGGAATATAGTAGTGTAGCGGAGTGCCACACCCCATCCCCCTAATAAGTGGCAGTGGTTGTGAAGTTTTACAAAAGCTTTTCTTAGTCTGTACCATAACATTATTGGATTACTGATTCATTTGATTGATTCAATTTTTTTTATATACATTATATACATTGATTTTATATAATACAATGGATAGACTGAATATTTTAATTACACGACAAGATTTGTTTTTTTTTTTTTATAATTTTTTTCATTTACATTAGGTCATTTGCTATGACTGGTATATAATCGTATATATGTATATATATTTCTTTTAGGGAGGAAAAATTGTTTGACTCTCTCTTTTTTTTAATCTGAGGATAGGATAAAGGTAGGTGCTCGTTAAATGAATTTTTATTATCGATTTTGATAGTTCTTTCGTTTGACTCATGTTTGAGTTTGTATGTTATGATTTGTATTGTTTGCGGAAGGCCATTATTAATATTTATGCAATTATTGCGTAGATTGGGATGTAGTGGTGAGCATTGTTTTTGTCTATGGGAAAATGGTTTGATTCTTTTATTTTTAGTTCTTTTATTGAGCTGGAGCCGAGCTTTAACTCATTTTAACTTGAGTTCCTTACTGGGTAGAATATTAAGGGAAGAATTTAAGGAGTTGTATATAATTGACTACCTTTCGTCGTAGGCGTGCAAGGTTAAGTCCTTGGTTTTCAGGTAACAGCGTCCTGACAATGTTATTATTGCTGGTTCTTATAGAGTGCAAACTATCATATTATTTTGCAAGATTTCGTTTTCCATATATGGTTCAAGAGACGAAAATAACCATTTTTGAGGTTGATGCATCCATACGGTGGTTACATTTGCGTGTTTGATTATACAAGATTTGTGAAGGTTGGGGTTTCCAGTCAAGACTTGGACTTCACTTAGAGGATTAGATGTATAAATGTCGAATAAAGGGTGTGTTATGGGGCATGGTTTTTACAGGTATTGAGTTCGTTAAGGCTCAAAGATGAAAAATGTTCTCTTTTATGATCAATAGTTATGTACTTGTTTGTGGGTGATAGGTATATCAAATTGCTTTGGTATTGGGAAGGCGGTAACTTTTTTAAAATTTGGAAATTGTCTATTATAGACAGGGGTATTTTGAACTCGTAAATTACTTTGTCCTGTTTAATTGGCGTTACAAACATGGTATAGAGACATGATATTGTCCTCATTTATTAGACGAGGTAGTTTTAGATCGAAGGGTTTTTGTGGTTTAATAGTTTTTAGGGCAGAAGTTAGTTGATAGGGAGTTACTATAGTCGTATGTGGTTTCCCATGTTTGACATCTATGGCTTAATTGAGAAGCTCGTCGATCGCGTTCTGGTACTTAATTATGATCAAGGTTATTAAAGACGTTAAGGAATGTGTTTCGGCAAATGTGTCCTGGCTCTGGGTGTAGTTGGAAAATTTGGTTAAAATGTTTTTAGATTTGTTATTTTTGCATTGACTGCAAGTATTTGGTCTTGTATTACTTTTTCTGATTTGTAAAAGATGTTGACGTTTGGTTTTCAATTAGGTTTAGTAAGTGACTTTCTTTTGTTTTTATTTTTTTCTATGTATTTGTCATAATGTCGTCCTCGTTCAAATTACCGAATAGCGATTTGCTTCTAGTATCAACTATATTTAGTAACGCTCGTTTAAAACGTTTATGCGCGCCTAGGATACTTGCTTTAAAGGTTCATTAGTAAGTGGTTCATTTCGCTAATGGTACCATCACAGATTATCCTAAAGTTTGCATTTCCCTGAAGTAGACGACACGGGTCGTTGATTTCTACCACGTTGTGATAGCGTGTTTCAGAGCATTCGTTAGTTGTGCCAAATCATAGTAGACAACGAATTCGGCATTGCCAATTTCTTCGAAATATAAACCTGCTTTGTTATCTACAGGAGTAATTTGTATTTTTCCGAGGGTGATTGACAGCCCGAATAGAGTTATGACGAGAGTTGGTGACATCTGAAAGAAGGGGTTGTACAATATTTATAAATGATTGAATTACAAGGAAGGGACTTGTAGTTGTGTTCGTCTGCGTTATTTGTATTTTTCATATAAATTTCTTCTCTCCGTTTTTTTGAGTTTCTTTTCTTGGAAGGGTTGAAGGTCGTTATTGTGGATCACTTTGTTCCTTTTTCCTATTTTTATTATGGAGTTGTCATTGGATAGAATTTTTACTATCTCAAATGAACCTTTCTATAATAGATACAGCCTGCTCTTTCTGGCATTGTTTTTAAGTAGAAACTTATCACCGACATTGAAATTTTTAATATTAGATTTTTTATCGAAATATTGTTTGAAACTTTCCTTTCTCCTTTTAAGTATTTTTCTGGCAGCTTGGTATCCGTATTGCAATCGTGCCCTTAGTTCGTTCGCATAGGTCTCATAGTTATATGAAACGTTTGGCTGCTGTGTGAACTAGCTGGGGACGTTGGCTGGATATCCATAAAGCAGTTTAAAAGGCGTGTAGCCAGTATTTTAATGCGGAGTTGTGTTATATACAAACATCGCGTAGGGAATCCATGTATCCCATATAAGAGGATATTGATTGACGAGGATATGATTTGACGTTGGTACTCAATAAGCGTCCTGTGACTGCGCTCGAGTGCTCCGTTAGTATGAGGATAATAAGGTGTCGTGTTATATTTATTTGATTTTCATCAATTAATTTCCGTAAACATTTTGCTTGGGAAGTTAGCACCTTGATCTGTTAGTAGTGAGAATGGGATGCCATGTCGGCACACAATATTCTCGACGAACACTCTTGCGACTTTCGGAGCCTCCGCATTTGGTAAGGCATATGCTTCGGAGTATTAATTCAAGTCATCTTGAAAGGTAAGAAGATATTAATGGCCTGCATAGCTAGTTGGTAATAGTTCAACTATATTCAACTATTCACTATTCAACTATTCAACTGGAAAAAACTTGAATTTCTGGTGGGTTAAGGCGTATATCTTGCGAAGGTTCCCCGTATCTTATTTGACTACGGGTAGTTACACGTACAGTTTTCTGTTTTACTCTTTCTTGCTCCATTGGTAACCGATTTAATGCGTCTGCATTTGAATTGTATTTTCCCGCTTTGTAAATAATTTGATACTCGCGCCAGTCTTGACGTTGGATCTTTCTAAAGCCACTGCAAGGGCTTGTGGTCCGTACAGATTTTAAACTTGCTCCCGTATATTTATGGATGGAACTGTTTGACGGCGTATATTATTGCCAATAATTCTTTTTCCGTAGTACTGTCCCGAGTTTCGGCGTCTTTCAGTGTTCGACTGGTGAAGCAAATTGGTTTGTCTTGGACAAATATTCCTTGTGATAGGACGGCACCTAATCCAATATCACTGGCATCCGCGGTTACAACGAAGTCTTCCTTGAAATATGGATAAGATAAGATAGGAGGTTCTACTGATTTATTTTTCAAGGATTGGAATACTTCGTCACAGAATGCATCCCATTTGAAATCGACATTCTATTTTCATATTTTAGTTAATGGATTTGCCATTGTAGAGATATTTTTGATGAATCTGTTATAGTAATACATGAATCCTTAGAACGATTTTATTCCCTTTACAGACTTAGCTATGAGGAATGTTTAGCCGCTTTTTCTTTTTCGGGATCTGGTTTGAGGCCATGTTCTGAGATGACATAACCCAAATGCATCAATTCTTTCTTTAAGATATTACATTTGCTTGGCTGGAGTTTTATATTATTTTGACGCGTTTGTCATTGTGATCTTTTAAATCGTAACCGTACAAAACGACATACACGAAATAGTCGAATCCTTGTAGACTCGTCAGTACTGTATTCATCAGACGTTGAAAGGTTGCTGGGGCATTTCTCAGGCCCAATGGCATACGATTGTACTCGTAATGTTCATAAGGGGCACTTAATGCCGTTTTGCATCGATCGTCTTCGTTCATACGGATTCGATTAAATCCATTTGCCAAATTGAGAGTGCTAAAATATTTTGCCTTGCCAAGTTGGTCCAAAATATCCGTGATGTTGGGTAGTGGGTAGGCATCGGCAATCGTCAATTCGTTTAGCCGGCAAAAATCTACTACTACTCTCCAAAGCTTGTTGCCTTCCTTGTCCGGTTTCTTAGGAACCAGAAGCAAGGAGGAGTTCCACGGGATTGGATTAATTCTTCCTGTAGCATTTCGTTTACCTGTCTGTGGATCTCGTTTCTGCTTACATCAGGGAGTCGGTAAGGTTTCACATATAATGGGGGCTTATATTGGTCAGTTACGATTCTATAACTTAAAGCTTCTGTACACGAAAGTTTGTCGCCTTCGAGAAAAAATAAGTCATTGAATTCTCAGCAAATTTTGAACACCGTTCCTTTTACTTCCCGGTTGCAATGATCTAGGTGTATAACTGACTTGAGTTTGTCTAGTCCGCCTTTGATCTTGTCGTTAGGTTTATCAGTTACCAAGTTAAAATTGTCCAGAACGTCCCACTCGATATTAATGTCTTCTGTGTTTAGAACTTCTTCCTTGTCTAAGGTATTCATCGTTAGAACTTTAATGTTCCAAGTGCTGGCTCGGGTCAGGCTCTCGCCGAGATAAATTTTTACAAATTAATTCGTCTCTTTGTTTTAAATCATTGAAAGGAATTTTTATTATTTGTTGAGACCGGGGTTTCAGTCTTATTGTTCGACTTGTGACCCTGTTTATTATGAGTTTTCTGTTGATACTATCGTTTGCCTCAGTCTTAACTGCTAGGCATTCTCTTGACTTAGTCCTACTGTTGTATGCTGGGAGATTATTTTTATTATTCTCATCGGTCCTAACTGCTAAGTTCTCGATAGTCTTACTGTTGACCGGGAGTTTTTTCTTATTCTCCTCGGTCCTAACTGCGCAGTGCTCGTTTGACTTAGTCTTACTGGTTGTCAGGAGTTTCTTCTTATTCTCCTCGGTCCTAATTGCTAAGTACTCGTTCGACTTAGTCTTACTGTTGGCCGGGAGTTTCCTTTTACTTACCTAGGTGTTTGTTCCGTTACAAGCGGTTGTCTTAACAATGGCTAGGTCAGGGCATGAATTCCGTAAATCACCAGATCCGGTCCGTAGACAGTCGGTATCGGGTATCGATTCCCATCGAGACTACATGCGTTTCACACCGATGCCTAGTTGGCAGTCGGGGTTAATTGTGGAATCAACAATGTTCAAAGCTCTGCACCGTTGCTTCTAGTGTTAATCAAACCACTGGTATTGAATATACCTCGGGTTTTTAAAATTATTTGTCTTTTGGGATAATCGATGTGACATTGAAACTTGGTTAGGAAATCGTTTCCAAGTATGCCATCGAATGATAGGCTTAGGTGACTAGGTACCACCTGAAATGAATATTCCAGCGGATCGAGTATTCTTCAGTGCTTAGTTCTATAGTTCCAACTATATCCCCTATAGTTTGAACTGAATCACCCGCTATCGTAGATAAAAAGTATTTGTTTAAGTTTGGAATTTTGAGCTCTGTTCTTGTTGACTTGATTATGCTGATGTCAGCGCCTGTGTCAGGCAAGAACGTAGCCGAGTATTTGTCCGAGGGACTAAATTTTACTCGTACCACTGGCTCTTTAAATTCAGAAAAGAATGATAAAGGAGTAGCTAATTTAATTAGTGGATGTCGGCTTGGGTCTGTACTCGGGATAGATTTTCGACTGCATCTTCCCGAGTAGTCCCGTTTCCTGTACTAGTTCCGTTTAGGAATTGCTGGTTTCTGTACTGGCTGATGGCGAATTGCCTTACTTCGTTGGGAGGGTTTTGTAAGTGATTTCGTTGACCGGTGTCAGGAGTGTTTTTTCCGAAAAGGGTTTTGTTTGGGCAAAACTCCAATTTCTATCAGACTTGTCCTACATACGTCTTGGCGATGGTTGGGCTTTTTGCAGTAGCTACATTTTAAGAGCTGCACCTCATTCTTAATATCCTGTGGAGCGAAATTTGGGAAATTCGTGTTTTGGTAACACGTGGCGGAAGTGGGTCCCACCTTGTTGCAGGTTTGGCAGACGGATTTTTTGTGACCAACATTTGGGTTCCCCGCACATGTTGGGGATGTGTGCCCTATCTTATTGCAAGTTGCGCAAATAATTTTGGATGAGGAATTTGCTATGTTTGGATTGCTGTAGCAAGTGGCTGATGTGTGTCCGACTTTATTATATGTCTGACAAACAGGCCTGGGAGAAGGATTTGATTTAATTAAGAGCCGAATGCTCCTCCGCGTAGGAGACTGCTCGTTTTAGGTCCTTTTAGCCATGTGCTTGAACCATAATTTTGAGGTTCTGATTCCTTAGTCCATCCTCGAAAACTTGGATGGCCAGATATTCGTTTTCGTCGGGTAGGAACTGTCAAACAGCTTCGTCGTCTTCGGGAGGTCAGTAATCGGCTAATGCAATTACCGAAATCTCTAATCGTTTCGCATGCCCTTTGTTGCACCCTCAGCAACTCATTCTGTACCGATGACCGTGACTTTTCTTCCCTGAACTGTTTCTCCAATTCAGATACTATGTCGTTCCATTTAGCGAAGGTTTTTAATTGGACTAGCTCGAACGCTGGCTCTTGAAGCCTAGTTTTCACAAACTCTAGGAAGAGCTTGTGTTCTGGCTCTGTCTTTATTGACGTTAACAGAATGTTACCGCACGCAGATTATATATGTCGTTAAAACTGATTTTATACTCTGACATGTTGGTGTGAGGGTCTGAATAGTCGTCGTTGAGAAAAGGCAAGTATTTGAAAAGCTGCAGCTGGGTAGTAATTTTGAAGGAGGAAGTAGGAACAGGGTTAGTAAGTTCGAAGTTTTAGAAGATATATAAAAAAATTCTTTTTCTGTTTAAATTTTCTAATGCATGTAATTGTTCTCCTTTTTTTTTTTGTTAATAAAAAAATGTTCTTAGCACATGGGCTGAAAATTCCGCGCCGTTTTATAATAAAACACAAAATTTTCGCAAAATTCAACTTTATTTATCAATATAGTTGCCTTCGAGGGCGATACACCGATTGAAACGATTTTTTAATCTTTCGATACCAGTTTTGTAGTACGATTTCGGTTTAGCCTTAAAATAGACCTCTGTTTCGGCGATTACTTCTTCATCGGTCTAAAATCTCTTTGCGATTTCGTCCTTCAAACGCTCCAACAACGCAGTGTAATAGTCGCTGTTGATAGTTTACCCCTTTTGGAGATAGTCGATGAAAATTATTCCTTTTGTATCCCAAAATACGGATGCCATAACCTTGCCAGCCGATTGTTGAGTTTTTGGTCGTTTTGGACGAGATTCGTCGCCTGCTCGCCACTCAGCTGACTGCCGACTCGACTCTGGTGTGAAGTGATGGAGCCAAGTTTTATCCATTGTCACATACCGACGCAAAAATCCGGCTTTATTGCGGTTGAACAGCTTTAAACACTCCTCTGAATCATCAACACGTTGTTGTTTTAGATCGACTGTGAGCAAACGCGACACCCACTTTGAACAAACTTTCGCATGTCCAAATATTCGTGTATGATATATCCAGCATGCTCTTTTGATATCTTCAGAGCCTCACCTATCTCGATCAACTTCTTTTTACGGACATTCATAATCATTTTGTGGACTTTTTTGATGTTTTCATTTGAAACAGCCTCTTTTGGACGTCCACTGCGTACATCATGTTCGGTGCTTGTATGAACACTTTTAAATTTTTCAATCCACTTGTGAATGGTTCGTTCGGGTCGTACAGAATCCGGGTAACACTTATCAAGCCATTTCTTTGCATCGGCTGCATTTTTTCCCATCAAAAAGCAATGATAAATCAAAACTCGAAATTGCTTTGAATCCATTTTTTTTTTTTCACAATAACAAAAGTTGCTTCACCCACAACGCTATATCTCGAGAACTAATCGTCCGACAGCTGTCAAATCTATACACGTATCTTTTGAAGGTTGGTACTAACTGAAAATGGTATGGATTTAATTCAGATAGTGCCGTCTCTTAGAATCAGCCCATGTATTATGTCTAATACAATATTTATTTTCTGATGGTGAAGTTCCTGTTTCTGATGTCCTGTCCTGCCTCGTTTTTCTGTTGTTGAGTCTGTTTCTGCTGGTCTGCTTCTCTCTTTCCTTTTCTTTTTTGATGATTTGCCAGGTAGGCTCCATGCCCTACCTATTTCCGGTTCGATCATCCCAAGTGTCCCAGTTAGTTACCCTTTTGTTCGTACGATCGGTTGGTAATTTGATATATTTATTGTACAACTGCATGCTGCCAAGTGTAACAACACTTATTGCCTGCACTGCGTTGTTATTGTAAGTATTTAGGCTTTGACCTATATAGAACGCTTCGGAGTGAACGCATTTGAAGTGGTTACGAGTGTTTGTTATTTTTGAGTCGGCATTTTGTCGTTGACCTGTATAGCACGCTTCGGGGTGAATGCATGCAAAGTGGATTCTACACTGGTTATGAGTTTGGTATGATAATCACTTGTTCTGGACTTTGTGTCTCGTTTCTGGGTATGAATTATGATTCACTTGTATGTTTCGATTATGGGTATGAATTATGATGTACTTGTTGCTATTGGAAGATGCAAGTTTTGCTTTTGGGGTGGGAATATAGTAGTGTAGCGGAGTACTACAACCTCACAGATTCAGGAATGAGAGTCAGGCTATTGGGATTTAAAATATTAATTGAGTATCTCGCTTGGATTTCTGAAAGAATATTTTCCCAGGAGTTTGCCCTCTCGTATTTAAATCTCCACCTACAAGGAATGGTTTGTTACAGTTAAGTATCTTTCTTAGATCGTGTTTGAAAAAATTTGCTTTACAAGGGCTGATTCATCGTGAGGATTGATTTTCAATAGGCTTTTCTTGACAGATAACGCGTGACTCCTATCAAACTGCTTTGTCATTTTTGTTCAGTGTCGTTTGACAAATCATCATGTAAAGACCCACACCACAACAGCGTCTCTAAATTGTTAGCTGTATTATTCGTCGTCGTTCTCAGCAGCTTAGCTTGGCTCATTCGAAAACTTGGTGTATTTCACGTGATGATCTCCGCCTAAAAGCGTACAAAATTCAACTTGTGCAAGAATTGAAGCAAGGCGATTTGAATTTGCGTCATATTTTCAGTAATTGGGCTCTTGAAAAACTCAATAAAAATCCGGTGTTCTATCGTAAAATTTTATTCAGTGATGAAGCCCATTTCTGACTCAGTGGAGCGGTTGATGAGTAACCTGAAGAGTATCAAGAGCTATTAAAAACCGTTAAAACAACGGTATGGTATGGTTTATAGGCTGGTGGAATCCTTTTTCTATATTTCTTAAAAAATGAGGCAAATCAGAATGTTACCGTCAATGGTAACCGTTATCGCGCCATATTAACGGACTATGTGCTTCCTTAAATTCAAGCACATGGTCTCGGTGAGCTCTGGTTTTAAAAAGACGACGCTGCGAGCCATACAGCGTGTGAAACAATGGACTTGTTGAGAAATCATTTTGGTGAGTATTTAATTTCACGCTTTACTACGGTAAATTGGCCACCTAGATCGTGCGATATCACGATTTGGGCTATTTTCTCTGGGGATATGTAAAGTCTTAGGTCTTTAGGAATAAGCCAGCTACGATTGACGTTTTGGAAGCCAACATTACTCGTATTATCCGCGAGATATCAGTCGCTATGCTCGAACGAATTCGCCCAAAATTGGACCTTCCGAATGGACAACCTCAGACATAGTCATGACCATTAAGTAATGGTCATTTTTATAAAGTAAATGCCATGAACTGTTCTTTTAACCGATAAAAATTTTAAGTTCACTTTCAAATTTATGTGTTTTATTTAACATTATAAATTAAACCTCAAGATGAATCACCCTAAATTTATTCGAATTTCCACCAGGAAAATACACTGAAAATAATTTTAAACCAGAAGTATCTTCCAACAAGATTTCAACACCAATTGCCTCAATAACTGTAATATTAATTACTAGCAATAAAGTGTTTGATGTTTTTCTTTAAAAAATGGCAACGTTGCCACCTGTTCTGTTACCTCGATCAAACCTATGACAAGAAAAGTTTGAATCGGAGAATCGTACGTCATTACTGAGCCACGTTTCACATACAAGACTTACATCAGCATTTAGTTTGGAAAGAAAGCTGGAAAATTCTATACACTTATTTCGGGTGCTTCTAGCATTCCAAGTTAACCATCAACGAATTATTATTAACATTATATGACATTGGAGTAAAGATATTTTGTAGCAAACTGTGCTATAATATTGAATAGCTAAGCTTTTGTTTTACATTCACTCAATTTGGAAATCATTTCTGTTGTTGGAGAAGAAAGCTTCTCATGAGAGAAAAGCGTTGTAGACGAAGACTTCGTTTGGTGCCTGAATCACCTGATCTTCAGTTAAAGATGAATGCCGTGGAACAGTTGCTGCTACCGGTGGTTGATGACGATGAATTGAGCGCTTTAGGAGACAATTAAACCCTTCGGTGCTCATATGATTTATTGGCTTTTGTTGTAAAAGAGAAATTAATTTTTTGTGAGTCAATGGCAGCGTTGGTTACCTTTGCAGTTTGCGCACTTAAATATTCCTTCAGAGGAACAGTCTGTTGTTTTATGAGGTCCGGAACAGTTTGCACAATATGTCTTAACACTGCAGTTTCTCTCACTATGCCCGAACATCTGACAATTGTGACATTGGGTAAGTTTATCCTTAGAACGGCGTTGAACCTCCCACCTGACATGGGTACGAAACACTGATCGGATATTTTAACGCAAATCGGATAATCTCACCGTTCCACTATCGATATAAATGATATAAAACACATCACTATAATTTTCATATATCTTTAATACCTATTTCATCCAAATCAAATAAAACAACTTTGATCTTTTGCTTTTAAAGTGAAAAATTTGCACTGCTTGAATTTAAGTTTATTATATATAATCTTATATGAGTCCACAGACTCGCAAAAGATTTTAATTCCTATAGAGATTTTTCGCATTAAATAATCTTTAACATTCACGTCTTTGCATAAACTATGAATTCACATGTTTTTGCAGAAGTTTAATTGAAGAAATCGACACTTCATTTTCATTTTTCTGCATAAGCAAACTTGTAGATGCACCTCCATTATCTCTATCGGGAAGGCACTGCAAAGATGGACTTTCTTAGGTTTGCTCACAGAAGATTCAAAATCTTCATCACTTGCAGATCGATCAAACCTCGTAATGATTGCGTTTTTTTTTTGTTTAACTAGGCCAATTCAAAATAATAGCAATAGGTATCATTCGACTGTTAACATGACCCCTGAGGAAGCAATGTATACGATCTTGTGACTTTAAATTCAACAGAAAAGTTGAACATGAATAGGTAAATTTATGAGGAGAAAACTAAGCTGTACCAGTTAACAAAAGAAATTATTGTAAAAATCAACCCAGATATATACTAAAACAGGAAGAAGCAGAACACCCAACAAATATTAATAGACTCCGCTTATCTGCAAGCGATGATATTAGTGTTTCTCATACTTGTAACGACGAGACAAACAATAACAACACTGACTATTGACAAAATAGTAGCAGACAACGAATACATCATAATTAACATGGGACAAATGGAAATAGTACAGAACACGAAGACAATATTACACATGATAAGCACTTTCGAAATGAGACAAACCGTTATATCTATTAACGATAATATACGAACCTTGCAGGTAGGCAACGACCCAACGATAAGGAAAGAATTACACACAATTTATGCAAAAATAACAGCAATAGAACCAAGTAAAAACATAAGACTAAAAAAAGACTAAACATCATAGCTACAACACAAAAATGGTTATTCGGTAACATGGACATGGACGGTAACGAAACAATAGCCAACCGAAAAAACATAATAGAAACAGATAGAATACAACTAGGACAAACAAACCAAAAAGTAACCAATAACGAAAAACTACTTATAACGCAACATCTCAAAACAAATCAGATACTAAAACTGAAAATATTAGAACTAGACGTTACCAAAGTACGACAAAGACTCCTATAAATTATTTGACTGCAAATTAATAACAGCCTTACCCAATGAATATAATGACCAGTTTGTAAAGAATTTAACTGAGCAAAATACGTGTATTAGAATAAGATCCAATATATATTGCGGTTTGCTAAGAGATGGCGTAACTTGTATTATTCCATTGGAACATGGAACTGTCATTGTACTTCATTTCAGTATTTGTCATTTATTTGAAGCGTAAATAACAAAAATTTTTTGTCACTCAAATATGTCGAACTTTGTGCCTGAAAAAGAGTTTTTGTGGGGAGCTTTTCTTCATCACTTTAATATGAAGAAAACTGCCGCCGAAAGTCATCGTATTTTGGTGGAAGTAAACATGGTGGTAAACATGCGCTAGCTGAGCGAACGTGCCAAAAGTAGTTTGCATGATTTAAAAATGGTGATTTTGGCTTGGAAGACGATGAACGTCCTGGGCAGCCAAAAAAGTTTGAAGACAGAGAACTGGAAGCATTACTCTATGAAGATTGTTGCCAAATACAAGAAAAGCTTGCAGAATCTTTGGGTGTCACGCAAGCAGCCATTTCAAAACGTTTAAAAGCAGCTGGATGTATTCAAAAGCAAGGAAATTGCGTTCCACATGAACTCCAGCCGAGAGACGTCAAAAGGCGGTTTTGCATGTCTGAAATGCTGCTGGAACGCCACAAAAGGGAAGTCATTTTTGCATCGGATTGTTACTGGTGATAAAAAATTGATCCATTACGACAACTCCAAGCGCAAAAAATCATATGTGAAACCCGGCCAACCAGCTAAATCAACGGAAAAGCCGAATATCCATGGCGCGAAGGTAATGCTCTGTATTGGTTGGGATCAGATGGGTGTGCGGTATTATGACCTGCTAAAACCATGTGAAACCATCAATGGACAACGCTACCGGACACAATTAATCCGTTTGAAGAGAGCAGTAGCTGAAATATGCGACCAGACAGGAGGCAATAATTTTCCATCATGACAACGCTCGGCCCCACGTTGCTATTCCGATTAAGAACTTTTTGGAAAACAGTGGATGGGAAGTCTTATCCCACCCGCCTTATAGCCCAGACCTTGCCCCTTCTGACTACCATTTGTAGTCACATCAGACTGAAATACGGTTCACATCAGAGCAGAATATCAAAAATTGTCTTGATTCATTCTTGGCTGCCAAGCCGGCGCAGTTCTTTTGGGATGGGATCCACAAATTGCCAGAAAGATGGGAAAAAGTCATAGCTTCAGATGGGCAATACTTTGAATAATACTATTATATATGTTTTTCGTTAATAAACGTTCAAATTTTGAAAAAAAAAAACTGTAGGAAAATATATACCCATAGATGAACTAAAACCAGTAAGTTACTGTATTACCAATAACAATTGTAAACTAAAAAAAAAATCATGAAAGAAAAAATAATAGTACTGTAATATGTAAGAATGTGCGAAATTTATCGATAATAAACCAATGTCACGATACAAAAATAAGACTAATTGGAATTACTTAATTACCATAAATAACTGTACAAGCATTAACAATACTGCATTAGAGACTACCATATCTATACCTCAGTCAGATAACCATTTACCTTTTTTCAAAAATGACAGGATTTAGTGGGAAGTACTCTGAGTACAAAAACTTCATTAATACATTTAAAAAACGTGTTCACAATTATTCAGCTCTTCCCAAAATAGAAAAATTTAATCATTTGCTAAATGATTTAACTGACCAAGCTTAAGGGACTTTTAAAACATTCCAAATTGCGAAAGAAAATTAAAATAAGACATTGGGGAGGTTAAAAAATCGTTGCGATAACGACTGTCTTATATTCCTTGAATATTTTTCACAATTGCTTAAGTTGCCTAAGCTTCAAAAAACTTTTGCTGTGAATTTACGAAATGTTATTTAATTCGCTGCAATCTATAGGACCAGAATCTGAAATATGTAACGCCATTATAATTCATATTGCAATGGCATAGGCAAGCCAAATGGGATGAACAACTTCAGTACGATAAACTTCTAAAATGGAGAAATTTTGATTCGACGCTGTAAATATATATTAAGAGGCTAGTGAAAGCAAAACAATGCGGTTCAACACGAGCAAAAAATCATTTAACAAACAAACACGGCGAAAAACTTCACTTACAATTACACAAAAATATTGCGCGTTCTGCAAAAATAGTTCGCACACCATCACAAACTGTACAACTTTTGCTCAGCTATCAATTTTCGTTTCATATATATAAAGAAACTGGGTCTATGCATAAATTGTTAACGAAAAGGTCACGTGTTTTTCAAATTTTAAATGTAAAATTTTCAAGCAATTATTCATTTGATGTTTCATCGACAAAACTAAAATACAAGCATTTCAACCTCACTGGAGCCGTCGTCGTCTTCTTCTTAATCGTCAGTTGTAGTGAACTCGGTGGTTTAAAGGGATTTAGCTCAAGTAATATAAGTTACAGCCATTGTTCTGGTAAAATATGCATCACGATGTTTCCAATTAGGACGAATTCTTTTAGATTGTGGTTCCCAAGTTAATATGCGAACCCAAAGAAAAAACATACATATTCAAGGAATCGGTATGAAAGAAACCAAGGTTGGCAGCACTACACAATAAGATCCAGATATTCTCCATTTAAACTATCTTTGGGATTTCTAGTGGCACCTTCTTCTCGTATTACCGATTTCCAACCTAATTCTACAATCAACATCGACAATTGGAATGTTCCCAGCAACATTGAACTTGCGGATGAGCAAGTTTCGAACGGATACATTTTTTGACTTGCTGATAGGCCAAATCAAACTGCTTACTGTCACTTCAAAATACTCATCTCGGCTGGATTATCTCGGGAGCAATCAATCAGCAATCAAAGAAGAACTGTATTAGTTTAGTTTAGCTGTATTAGTTACACTGACAATCGTGTCGATGGATACTTGATGAGCAAGTTTCGAACGGATACATTTTTTGACTTGCTGATAGGCCAAATCAAACTGCTTACTGTCACTTCAAAATACTCATCTCGGCTGGATTATCAAGAACTGTATTAGTTTAGTTTAGCTGTATTAGTTACACTGACAATCGTGTCGATGGATTTGTGGAACGATTTTGGGAACTTGAAGCATTAACAGGAAGAAAATCTAAATAGACTGACGAATAAATATATTCCAAAACACACTTCAGCGAATCGGTAGATGAAGTTAGCAGTGAAAAAATCATGTCTCAATTCAAACGAGATACATGATATTGGTAAAAAAATCAGATCTAAGTCAACCTCAGTATTACTTACCTCACTAATGCTTGTTACGATCGAATAGTTTGTCAACCGAATTGTGTGTAGTGTTTGACGCCTCTTGTCGTACCACATCAAACATTTAAATCAACGAGACCCTTATGGTAGGACATATATTACTATTCAGAAAGATTTATCCGTGATTTTACTTCGTTTTTGTCTACATAAGTTCGGTCTAACAGCTGACATTGTTAAAATGTATCACCAAATTTTGTTACATTCGGACCATCGTAAATTTCAGTATATTCTTTGGAAGGAAACCGAAACCCATAGAAACTTTTGCTTAAAAGTAGAATTTCGTTTGCACCATTTATGGCAATTCAATGTCTTAAATATACGGTCAATTTACCATAGCAAAACGTGAAATTAAGTGCTCATCAAAATGATTTCTCAACAAGTATATTGTTTCACGCGCTGTATGACTCGTAGCGCCGACTTGTAGAAACCAGAGCTCACCGAGCCCATGTGCGTGAATTTTAGGAAGCGCATAGTCCGTTAATATGGCGTGATAACTATTACCATTGTCGGTAACATTTTGATTTGTTATTTGAACGAATATGGACCAATTATTCCACCAGCCCATAAACCATTCCATACCGTTGTTTTGAATGGATGTAATGGTAGCTCTTGGTACTCTTCGGGTTTTTCATCAGCCCAAATACGGCAATTTTGATTATTAACGTATCCGTTGAGCCAGAAATGAGCATCACAACAAAATTTCACGATAAAACATCGGATTTTCATTGAGTTTTTATAGAGCCCATTCACCGAAAATATCATATGACAATATCAAAGTCGCCTGGTTTCAATTCTTGCACAAGTTGAATTTTGTACGCTTTTAGACTGAGATCCTCACGTAAAATACGCCAAGTTGTTGAAAACGCCAAGCCAAGCTGCTGAGAACGACGACGAATTGATTCATCACGGTCTTCGCGTACACTCTCAGCTACAGCTTCTATAGTCTCTTAACTACGTGCTGGATGTGGACTTACCGGTCGAGTATCATCCACTACTGTAAACTGGGACTTTTGTGGTATTGGCATACAGCTGAACATTTTGGAGACGCTGTTGTAGTTTGAATCTTTTTATGATGACTTGAAAAACGATACTGAACAAAAATGACAAAGCAGTTTGGTATGAGTCATGCGTGATCTGTAAAAAAAAGCCTATTGAAAATCAAACCTCATGATGAATCGCCCTATATATGAGATTCATTCGATGATAAGTTTTACTTTTCATATAACCCTTCTCAAACATACACTATATTTACAAAACGAAAGATATTATCATAGCGTCATCTCTTTTCGACCCATTGAAACTTAGTAATTATTAAGGCCAAAATCCTATTGCAAAGATTGTGGATGGAGAAGATAGATTGGGACGCTGCTATTCCACAGAAAATCGATACAGAATGGAGGGAATTTATGAGTGATTTGCACTCAATCCAAAATTTACCCGTACTGGCTCCATCCAAGAAAACTGCCCAAATCCATTAATTTTGTGACGAGTCTATTAATGCACACGGATGCTGCATGTATCTTAGAACAATTTAAGATGATGACTGTAAGTTAGACTGTTAGATTGTTGGTAGGAAACTTGACAGTCGCGCCGTCAAAGAAAAATCAAATTCCACGTCTTGAACTGGGCGCTGCACATCTTTTGGCAAAACTTTGGTACAAAATTCACCCCATTATTCAGGATTCTAATCCGAAAACCCATTTTTGGACAGACTCGCCTGTAGTTCTGCATTGGATTTCGACCCAAACATCTAAATTAAGTACCCTCGTTGGCAATAGAGTTGCCGTTATACAAGAGATGACTGCTGGAATCAACTGGATTCACGTATCTACAGAACTCAACCCAGCAGAGATATGTTCCCCCCGATGCACTGTAGAAGAGTTTTCAAAATCAATATGGTTGGAAGGGTGTTTATTTCTACACGAACCTCCAGAAAAGTGGCCTTTAAATCCAAATATCTCACTTTCATCAGAGCAGTTAGCAATGGAGAAGAGAAAAACAGTATTAACCTAATTAATGTCGTAAATAACTCCAATTTATGGTACATATAAAACATTTTCGCGTATATCATATGATTTACATAGGTGTAAAATACGGAACTCATTAGTTTGCAGCGCTGAAGAATTAGATGCAGCATTTTACATAATCGTTTAGATTAACAAAGTAACTGTCACATACACATTCACATAAACACTTACACTAAACACTTTATACAATACATTGTGTCACATACATATAAGCACTCATATACATTTAATAAAGCCAGTCTTGCACTCTTGCTTATTGAAATCGGACGTACAGTATTATCATTACATTACAAAAAAAAAAAAAAACCTACAAAAAACATCGCATCGAATTAATATAACGATAACGATATTGTTTGGTAACAATAGTAAAATAAAAATTAAGGCAAATTATCGAACCAAGTAATTTCAAACTTTCGTTCAAAAATTGTCGATCGAAAACAAAAAAAAAAAATTATAAATTTGGGTGTAATCGAAAGCGTCAGCGACAGTCGGCAGTCAGTCCGATGCTAGTGGTCAAGCTTTGCGTTTGTATGGACCCGACCGAACTAAACAAAAATATTTAAAGGAGAATCTACATGGGAGTAAGTACTTCACTAAACTTGATTGTCAAAAGGGGCTCTGCCAAATCTAACTTCTAATTTTTTGACATTTTCTTCACCATGGGGTCGATTCAGGTACCTCCGGATGCCATTTGGAATTTTATCAGCATCTGAAGTACTCTGCGAAATCATGAATAGAACACTGAAAGGATGCGAAGTAGCAGTGAACGACATTTTCATATACGCACCAACACATAAAGAGCTAAGACCAACGACGAAAAAGGTCATCGAACGTTTAACTGAGGCGGAACTTACATTTAACGACGAAAAATGTGAGTACGAAACAAAAAATTAAATTTCTATGTTACATCTTCACGCAAAACGGTTATGCGGTAGGCAACGACAAGGTTAAGGCAATAAACCAACTCAAAACTCCAACGTGTGCCAGAGAACTGCAGCGATTATTTAAAATGATACCTTGAAAAATTTATTAATGACCTGCCAAAATTAACAGGACCGTTACTACTGATAATCAGTAAAGATAAAGATAAACGTTGGAGTCGGAACACACTAAAGCATTCGAAAACATAAAAAAATCATTAACTTACACCCTGGCAGCAGCAAATAAATGGGGTGTGTCTAATGCATGGTTACAAGCCAGTAGGTTATGCCTACTCGGGCATTTACAGAATCACATCAAAGACAACCACAAATAAGTAAGGAGGCAAGGCAATTCGTTTTTGTTGTAAAAAGTTTCGCAGCTACGTTTAGGGGAAAGATGTAACGATTGAAATTGATCATAAGCCGCTCGAAAATATCTTCAATAATCCAATACAAAATACGCCGATACGACTACAGGGTGTATTGAACGACATCTTACAAAATTCACTTAAAATAAAATACATCAAAGGCACAACGATGATAGCGATCATGGACCCGTTGAGTCAACTTGATTCATGCGATAAGCGACAACATACGCTACAAAGTTATACGGGTAACAAGTGCAGACGTTGAATTGTAGGCACTCAAAGCAGCATTCAGGGTAAAATGGCCGAAAATAAAGCAGAAATACCAAAATCCACAAGGAAATACGCATTGTACCAACACGAAATTACCTACAAATACGGCATGTTGCTCAAAGGTAATAAAATCATAGTGTGCCAACAAAAATAATACCATCAATCATCGAAGAAAACACCGGCCACTGTGGTATCTTCTCAACTATTCAACGCGTTCGTCAGACACTTTTCTAGAATGTTCTGACGTAAACGGACGTGGTGGACACAAAAAACTACGTCGAAAAATGCACGATATGCCATCAAACTCAACGGGCAAATCAAAAAGAGCCGTTGCTATTACGAGACATACCGGAATACTTAAATTCTATGGCAATGATTTTTTGTTAATAGCAGATCTTTATTCAGTGTTTTTTTGGTACACGATATACCCGAAATCCTCGAGTCGGATGGAGGTCCGCAAGATAAGACCCAGTCGTTCAAGGAAGTCGAAAGTGGTGGAAGTGACAAAAAACTCACGCTCAGTAATAGTGGAAACACCTGCAGGAAGACAATATCGTCGAAACAATATACATTTTCACACAACGAAAGCAAAGCTACCATCATCAATCTCACCTTCGACTAAATTTAAGGCAGTTGACGAGACTAAAGCTTCACAATCCAGTCGAGAAGCCGCGGAAGCCACTTCGAGTGTAAATATACCACCAAACGAGTATAAATCTACATCAAATTACGAATTCCAAGACCGTCAACGGCCACCTTGCGAAGAAACCTTTAACCTCAGCTCAAACACAAGAGCAAATAGCCTTTACGGACATATATACTAACCTGTTGTTAACTTCAATCTGTCTAACTGAATATGTTTCAAACTTAGAATACCGCTTCACGGTTATTAAGGAAAATAAACTGCATAATTATATTAATGTGCATTCTTTTAACATAAATATGTTTTTATTTTATTCAAACTGTACTTATAATTAAAAAAAGAGGATGTCAAATACACATATGTTACACATAAACACTTGTACTAAACAATACATACAATACATTATGTCACATACACATAAGAATTCATATGCACTTAATAAAGCCAGTCTTGCATTTTTGCTTATTGATCTCGGACGTGTTTTCTTTTTCCTCCTCGACACATATTATCATTTCAGTATCTACTATCCGGAAGAAATCGTGCTACTCAAACACGCAAAATTTATTAAAAGTTCGCTTAAGCACCTCAGACCGTTTGTAGATGCTTCTAAAGGATTTCCAAGTTGGAGGGCGATTGGAAAATTCAACGCTGCCTGCGTTACTGGCGAAGTAATTTGCCAGGTTGAGTCATCGCTACTCGAGATATCTTAAGATGCGGTGTCGATTTCTGCGGACCTATATTAACATACTCTAGGATTTACGGAAAGGTTCCCTACAAAACTTACATATGTGTCTTTGTCTTCGTAGAACCAGTCAGATGTTGTCAGATCTGACAACAGAAGCTTTAATCGCAGCGTTTAAGCGTATGACAAATCGTCGCGGACGTTCTGCGATAATGCAACAAACCTTTTTCAAGCTAGCTTAAAGCTGGCAAAGTTGCATAACATGTTGTTTCACAAAACTTCTAGAGATACTGTTGTAGATTTTTGTAGTAATGAACAAATTGGTTTTCATTTTATTCCTCCCGCACTTTGAGAGATTAAAGCCGTGACAAGCTCCAAGCCCATTAAACCTCTGACGAACAACCCAAATGACTACGAAGGGTTAACTTCAGGTCATCTACTCATCTACTACGCAACGAACCAAGTGGTCTTCTTCAAAATCCAATCTAGTAGCAGCTTCAGTGGTTATCATTCACGACGGCAATACACCCCCACAAAGATGGTTGCTGGGAAGAATCCAAAGACGGAAAATTGAGAGTAGCAGAAGTTTGAATACCAAGAGGGTTTATCTAGAGACCAATCCACAAGCTTGCCCCACTTCCATGTTAAAACCAGGTGCTTTCAAAGGACGGGATGTTGGGTCACACAAACACACCATATTTATCAATGTCACAAAACATAATACCATTGTACATACTATAAATGTAACGAACTAAAAAAATTGAATTCTAATTAAGTAAATTTAAAACTAACGTCAAAATACCAATGCTCGCCATCTTTTTAAATTTTGTACTTAAATGTAACATAGTATGTACTAAATACAATACCTAACATCATACATTAAACAGAAATAAATTATCATTCTTTACTAAGCACTATCTGAGCAACAAAGGTTTACAATTTTCTTAAACGTTTCGTCGTCTCTTTACTATAATTTGCAAGTAAACTAGTTTTTTCGGGTTCTCTTTTCAAATATTGAACTTCACAATAGATACTCATCCGAGTGAATTTTATTGCGACAAAATCTGAAGTAAATTTTTCCTAGGATCATTTGACAAATCAATCGACTGTACACTACTTCTGTGAAGCTTTGATATTGATACTCCGAAAAGCAGTTTATCCTAAATATCCAAGAGAAGAATAGGTTTACCCACTCCTATTTTTCAAAGTAGCAATTTGTCTACGAGCTTGTTCATTGTTTTGATAAGTTGATTAATCCTTGCCTGTAACTGGTATTTGGTACTCTCTCAACATCCATTCCCGTTTAAGATCATTGAATTCAGGATAACAAGCAAAGTACTTCGAAGTCGTACACATAGCCTTACTGAAAGGTGCTTAAATACGTTCGGGTATTTTTCTTGTGTTGCTTAATGTCGGCTCAAATTTGCATGATGCCTAAAAATGTTTAAAGGGCTCTTTAATATATAAAATATATTTTATCTGTTAAAAAAATTTCAATATGTTAAGTAAGTAAAGTAAGTATATCTGGTTAGGTTTTTTTTTTCGTTATTTTTTAAAGATCTTAACACTGAAGTGGGTATTTGTACTTTGAAAAAAAAAAAGGTTTTTCAAACAGTCGCTTATTGACCGTCGTGGATAAAGATGTTTTTCGGCTTTATTTCGCTGGTGTCAACAACAAAACAAACTTTAATTAGCCCAGTGGTAGTGATTCAATTTTTATATTAAACACAAACAGTAATTATAAAACAATGACACGTAATGGAGGAAGGCTCTACTATGCCATAAGCCGATCGAAAAGCAGCCAAAAAAATGGCTCATACCCATCGTGACGTCACCCCAAAGAGGAGGAGGAAGCCAAACCAACTCCTAAATTATTAACGCGGTCCTCAGCAAACAAAAAATGCTGGGTGAGGTGAAAGAGAGTGCACCAAAAACATTTAGTGCCGCAGCAAAAGAAGAGCAGCAGGGTGCAGGCATGGACGCGTACCCATACGTATCAGACGGAGGAGGAGGTCGTTATCTGAAAGATAATAGTTTTACCAAGGAGCCCTCGGAATCCGAGGACTCACCGCAACGAAGGGTGTTTACCATCAAAGCCAAACCATTGGCAAGAAAAGAGAAAGAACCTCAAACTAATTTCCAAGGGCACTTAAAAGAAATACAAGAACAGCAAAGTGAAAATGAGTCCCAACCGCAGCTGATCAATTTGAAGCAACAAAAGGACAAAAGGCAAGAAACAGAAATTGCCGTTTTTACTGGTTCAGATTAGTCCCAATAGCAAACTGGGTGGCCTAAGAAATAATAAAGAATGGACTACCAGGTTGTACACTGGGAAAAATTAAAGAAGACGGAAAACATTCTACGAAATATTCGCTGCTAAAGTTTCGGGCATGACGCGCCGAACTGCAAGATGCAGCGTTAATGCATGAAGTGTTCAAAGAACCACAAGTCAAATGAATGTGTTCAGGGATGAAGCGACTGAGGAAACCAGCTGTCGTGCGATTTATTTCATATATCGGGACACACCACAAGCTAACGGGATTGTCCTAAGGAGAGTAAACTTGCTTCGGCAGCAAAAGGTAGCAGTAAAACATCCGCCAATCTAAAAAAACACCAGTTGTTGGAGCTAACTCAAAGCTGGCAGAGTTACATAACATGCTGTTTCACAAAACCTCTAGAGATACTGTTGTAGATTTTTGTAGTAATAAACAAATTGGTTTTCATTTTATCCCTCCTGCACTTTGTGAGATTAAAGCCGTGATAAGCTCCAGGCCCATCAAATCTCTGACGATCAACCCAAATGACTACGAAGCGTTAACTCCAGGTCATTTACTCATCGATTCACCACTTAAGCCGATTCCTGAACCGACACAGACGATGCTCCAAATATATCATCTTTGCAATAATTGTGTCGCATCCAAAACGTAAAAACGCACTTTTGGAAGCGTTGGACCAATGATTTCTTTCAAGAATTACAGCAACGAACCAAGTGGCCTTCTTCAAATCCCAATTTAGTAGCAGCGTCATTCACGGTGGCAATACACCCCCACAAATATGGTTGCTAGGAAAAATCCAAAGGACAATTCCTGGCAAAGACGGAAACTTGAGAGTAGCAGAAATTCGAACACCAATAGGGATTATCAAGAGACCAATCCACAAGCTTGCCCCACTTCCAAATTGAAACCAGGTGCTTTCAAAGGGGACGGAATGTTGGATCACACAAACACACCATATTTATGAATGTCACAAAACATAATACCATTGAAATTTACATTTTAACTTATCTATTGTACTTAAAATGCAACAAACAAAACAAATTGAATTCCAATAGTAAATTTAAAACAATGCTCGCCATCTTTTTAAATTTTGTATTTAAATGTAACATAGTATGTACTAAATACAGAAATAAAAGATCATTCTTTTCGTGGCACTATCTTAAAAGCAGCAAAGGTTTACAATTATTTTACTACGAGTAAAAAGGAAGTAACAACAACGACAGCAAGAACAAGAACAACACTTTACGAAGAAAAGTTTTCCATCTATCAATAATTTTAAATTGGAATTAAGGAATACTATCTACAATGTTGTCTACAATGTTGAAGACGGAGAACATTCTACGTATTCGCTGCTAAAGTTTCGGGCACGATACGCCGAACTGCAAGATGCAGCGTTAATGCATGAAGTGTCCAAAGGACCATATCTGTGTTTCATATCTTGAGACACACCACAAACTAGCGGTATTGTGCTAAATTTCAATACATAAGGAGAGTTAATTGGATTCGGCAGCAAAAGGTAGCAGTTACACATCCACCAGTCCTAAACAAACACCAGTCGTCACTTCCCAAATTGGTTACGCCCAAATGCCGGCAAGTTGGGGAAACATTGTGCAAAAAGCGAAGATTGCTTCTCAGACCCCAGTGGCTAAAATACCGAAAAGTGCAGTGTTATGTACCAATTCAGCTTACAACTGACAGATACAAACCAACATACTTTAAACTCTATACGCACTTTCGTGTATGGCAGGGACCACTGGGGTCTCAGTACCGAAATAACTGTTCCAAACGAAATTGGGAACTGGAGGAATTAGTCCAAAGATATTCCTAGAATTATAGTAAGATTCGTCGGACACATCTCTCCAGAACATTGAGAGGAGCACTCTCCTTCCTTTACCCCCTGTCTAACAGAAGCCTCTCGAACGAAGAGATTGACATGTAACTTAAACAAATGAACGAATCCATAAAAAGAGCAATGAACAATACGATACCCCGATATCGACAGATTAACAGCGAAGATATAAGGTTTTCCAATAGGGACTTGACAACTTTGAATTTGAATTTAATTTGTGAACGCACTCTTTCACTAATCATCAAACTGTTACTGTCAATTTATTAAGTAAATCTCATCATGGTAAAGAACGCTAACGAGTTTTCTGCAAATTATAGAAATTTTCTACAGATATTCGGAATCGGTGACTGCAACTTTAAGAGCGTTAACTCCAATTATCGGTCGTAATTCCGCCCTAATAGACAGGCAATAACAAGCTTAGTGCAAAAATTTGAGTCTACATATTCGTTGTGTGATGTTGCCGTGTCGGTGAGACAACGGGGTGGTCGAAGTGTCGAAAATATCGCTGCCGTTCAGACGTCCGTAGCAAACGATCCAAATCAGTCAATTCCACGGCCTTCTCAAAAATTGGGCATCGCTCAGACCATTTGCGTATTTTGCATAAGGATCATGGTTTAGACCCGTACAAGATCAAGCTGACTCGAGAATTGAAGTCGATGGATCATTTGAAGCGACGTACGTTTTCCGATTGGGTTCTGGAGAAGATGCGCCAAGATGATAAATTTCATCGCAAAATCAATGAGTTCGCCAATAAGCAAATTACGCGTTATTGGTCGGGTGAAAACCCACATGTGCTTCATGAATCACCACTTCATCCACAAAAAATAACTGTTTGGTGCGGTTTGCATGCCGGCGGCGTTATTGGGCCATTATTTTTTCGTTGACGATAACGATCGTCACGTTACTGTGAATAGTCAGCGTTATCGCGCCTTGATCACCAATTATTTTTTGGCCGAATTGAAAGATATGGACTTGGACGCCATGTGGTTTCAACAGGATGGTGACACAAGCCACACAGCACATGCTACAATCGATTTATTGAAGAATAAGTATGGTGAGCGTGTTATCTCAAGACATGGGCCAGTCGATTGGCCGCCTCGCTCGTGCGTTTTAACGTCGCTTGACTATTTTGGGGCTACGTTAAGTCATTGGCTTATGCCAACACGACCCTTTCGGCCGAAATGTGTAGCCAAGTCGCTGAAAATTGGGTCCAACGAATCGACCGCTGCAAACGTGCCAGCGGTGGCCATATGAACGAAGTTTATTCCCATTCATAAAAGTTTTGATTGTTCTTCAAGCCAATAATAAAGTTTTTGAAATATCTCAAATGCTTTGCCTTTTATTTAAAAAAAAACTTGTCAAGTCGTTATAAGAAAACCCCATATATTCCTCAATAGACTGCTGTCGAGACTTAGAAACTTACGCAGGCAGTTTTTTTTTTAGCAAAAACCTCCAAATAATTATAAAAGATAATAAAATAAAATAACTGAATATTTATAAAAAAAAAGTAATAAAAATCAGGTTGTAAGCACCAACATCCCGAATATGTTCCAAATATAAATAAAATATTTCGGAGGAGAGATCAAGGCGACCTTTTGTTCCTAAGAATCGCCTGAAAAACGAACAATGGACATATGCTACAAATAGCAGGTACAGACACAGGTAAAGTTGTAGATGATGATAACTGGCAATTCGAGAACTGAGTATCCATTGAGTTCATTACCGAAAAGATGGCAAATAATATTATCGCCGACGAGACGAACCTACCATCGTTAATGGTCTCAAGATGATTTTCCAATCATTTAGAAATAAAAAACCAGTGGGAACCGACAAAATATTGTACTAAATAGTAAGATTGGGCATCTTCCACTAGAAGTGGTGGACATTTGCACCAAATTGTTTAATAATGCAATGTATAATACACATTATGCAGTGTATTAGTGTATAAAGACACTAAATTAAGTCTCCCCATGAAATGTTGGATTCCACATATGGAGCGAAGTAATCACTGAGCCCAAACATCTTAAGGATGTTGCTCCGTGGCACGATGAATTTTGGTATAGTGAAGAAGAGGAAACTCCCTAGTCGTTTCCTTTTAATTCAGTGCAGCACCTTGAGCGCTAAGTGAGTTCGCTTAATTTTTAAGACGGCTTACATAGTCTTAGAAGGCTTAAGCTAACATTAAATTAATAAAAATATAAAGAAAAAAAAATTATCTGAAAAGATTAAGAAAAATAAAAAAAAAATAAAGAAAGATATAAAAATTATAAAAGAAAGGACTTGTAATATAATCCACACACACACACACAAAAATGTATATTATATCCCGGTAAAGGCACAACAGCAAAATTTTCAAAATCGTCATCACCCATTCGGCGGACAATGGCAAACCTCCGAAAGTCAAATTCTGCCTATGAAAAAGCTTCTCTGGAGAGCCGTTTGAAACCGACAATAAACAGTAGGCCCTGCTCAAGAGTGTAAAAATTCTCAAAGTGAGAAACACAAATGAGTGCAAGAAGCTAGGCCTTGGCTCACACCGCACCACATATTAATTTTTTTTTTTATTATAGGCTTATGTACAAAAGTTAGTTTAAGTAGGCTAAGTAGGGTAAGATTTTTTATTAGGCAATTTGTAGGTTTTAGTCTTAAGTTTTATTGTATATTATGATAATACTAGATTTTTTACTTATTTTTAATTTTAATACTTATAAAAAAAAGTAAATATTTACTGTAAACAACGTTGAAAGGCATAATTAAATTTATGGTGCTCACATGCACTGCTGACATCAGTACTCTCTGCTTTCCATATTCATTCCCTGACTCACGTCCCTGCTATTCGGGAACGGCAGCGTATGTTAAGGTTATTAATTTCTGATATTAAGAGCATAATTAATTAAAGACCCACTAACAAAGTAGAATTTAATGCTTCCAAGGCACAATGATGTCTGCTGTCGTTTAAATGAAGTTTAAACTACCAGCCTTTGTCATGAATGGCATCATCGAAACCGAAAAACCTTACATTCTGGGTATGTTGCTGCTGACAAAATGCTGCGAGTTTCCTTGAGTTTCCTCAAGCGATGTAAGAAAACCTTCACCCCTTCTGATCTGGCCTCAATATATAAAGCACTCATCTGCTAGAAATTAGAGTACAATGCTCGCATCTAGTCGGGTGCACCTAAAACATCTTTGCACCGACGAAATGTCTCATGTCTCATACCTCACTCTGTTTTATTCTTATTTCCACCACCAGTGCTCCATTGAAATTTCCAGAAGCACTCTGTAGAGTATGGTGGATAGTCAGATCCAAAATCAGGATACAAAATATGAATAATATATTCTTAAATCTTTGGAATGCTGTCTCTTTGACTAATACAACATTCGGTTTCTTCGCACTCACTGAATAACGTAATTTTTCTTCTATCACACTCAGATAGTTGGTCTGATGAAATCCAAATTTGAAGATTCAGAAGCAAGATTCGCCCAAATTTGCAACACATCGTTAATAGAAAACTACCGAACCGGAGATCTAAGGATAACAAGTATTATAAATACTAAGGAACTGGGGGGGTGTGGTTTTAATCACTAATGGAATATGCTGAATTATTAAGTTCTTATTGAAACTCAAAGAAGTTGAATACACACATTTTTGTCCATATTCCTGGAACTCTGGAATATTTGTAAATTCCTTTAAGAGCTTTTCGAAGTTGAGGCTTAACAATTGAAACAATGGGTCTTACCCGGTGAACGTTCTCCAAAGAAGGCGAAGACATTAGTTTTAATCAATAATGGGATATGCTAAATTCTTAAGTTCTTATTGAAACTCAAGGAAATTGAATACACACATTTTTGTCCATATTCCTGGAACTCTGGAAAATTTGTAAATGCCTTTAAGAGCTTTTCGAAATTGAGGCTTAACAATTGAAACAATGGGTTTTACCCGGTGAGCGTTCTCCAAAGAAGGCGAAGACAATGCTTTCGGCCGGAAAGGTGATGGCCACCGTTTTTTGGGACGCGCGAGGTGTGATCCACGTTGACTATTTGGAGAAGGGAAAAACATTGGAATTTCTCTCCCATACTCCGTATTCTCTGAATTTGACTCCCTGTGACTTCTTTTTGTTCCCAAACCTTAAAATATCACCCCCTGGAAAGAAGTACGGGTCAAACGAGGAAGTCATCGCCGCCGCGGAGTATTTTGCAGGCCAAAAAAAGTCGTACTATACGAAGGGTTTAAAAAAGTTGCAGTACCACTAGGAAAAGTCTGTCGAGTTGTAAGGGGACTATATTAAAAATAAATTGTTCAAACCAAAAAGAGTTGCGTTGTCATTTCTAATTCATGTATTCATCAAACAGCCCTAGTACGAATAAGCAAGCCAAATTGGATAAATCAAAACAAAGCGTACTTATTTTTATCTATAATTAGTTCTGGATTTTATTTTTGTAGTTGAATTGGTTAACGGATATTTGTTTCATAATATTTGTTATGTAGTTTCATGTTTTATTCGTCATTACCCGGCGCTTGCTTAAACTCGTATTAAGACTAATAACTATAATTTACTAATAGCACACTAATAACTATATATTTACACAACCTCCGAAAAAAATTATCGAAAAATCAGGGTCTTTTAAACACTATTTGGTAATTTAATTTTAATTTTATTTTAAACAAATAACATATTTATTTACATTACAACGTAAACTGGGATCATACTGAAATGTATGTATACTAAAATTATTTACTGAATTAAGATTTTAGAAATTAGTCGAACCATTGTTTAATAGTCGCAAATATATTGTTCTTTAAAAATTTACTTGCCTTCCAAGTTGTTTTTGATTGAGGTTGTCTAGAGCTGGTTTATAGTAACTTTCACCAATGTTGTAGTTTGCGCCATATATACGAGTTCTTCTTGGTCGACCTGCCATCATTCAATTTCCTGTAATGAAAATATTTATCTTGACTAGACATATATAGGGCTTTCTAATAACGACTTGACAACTTCTTTTTTTAATAAAAGGCAAACCATTTAAGATATTTCAAAAACTTTATTATTGGCTTGAAGGACAAACAAAACATTTATGAATGGAACTCAACTTCGTTCATATGGCCACCGCGGGCAAGTTTGCAGCGGTCGATTCGTTGGACCCTATTGTCAACGACTCGGCCACACATTTTGGCCGAAACGGCCGCTATTTCGCGTTCAATGTTGGCTCTGAGCTCTTCCAACATCGTCAGCGTGTTGGCATAAACCAATGACTTAACGAAGATCCACAGAAAATAGTCAAGCGGCCTTAAATCGCACGAACGAGGCGGCCAATCGACTGGCCCATGTCTTGAGACAATAAATCGATTGTAGCGTGTGCTGTGTGGCTTGTGGCACCATCCTGTTGAAACCTCATGTCGTCCAAGTCCATATCTTACAATTCGGGTCAAAAATAATCTGTGATCATGGCGCGATAACGCTGACCATTCACAGTAACGTGACGATCGTTATCGTCGACGAAAAAATATGGCCCAATACCACCGCCGGCATACAAACCGCACCAAACAGTTATTTTTTTGGGGATGAAGTGGTAATTCATGAAGCACATGTGGGTTTTCACCCGACCAATAACGCATATTTTGCTTATTGACGAAACCATTGTGCGTTCACAAATTAAATTCAAAGTTGTCAAGTCCCTATTGGAAATCCCTATTTGTATATATAAAAGTAGCTTAAAACAGTAACGTAACAGGGTGTTCCGGGTAATGTCACAAACATTAAGGGCAGATTGCTTGACATATTCTTAGAAAAATTATAAGGGGGCATCAAAAATACAGAGGTCTTAAGCTAAGACTTACGGTTCTCTAGTTTAACTCCTATGTTGCGTTAATGTTAACAAAGGGGGTAGCTATAAATATTTTAATTCCTTCAAAGTACTCTTAAACTTAAAATTAATGCATCAACAATTGTTAAAGACTTAATATAATTTTTTTTAGAAATTAAAGCTTTGATTTTTTCATCATTTCTTTCAAAGATATATACATATATTTGTTTTAATTACCGCGCACTCAGGGGTTATTAGATTTCACACAGCGTGGGCGAAGGAAAGTTAAAAAGGCGCCAATAAATGTTGGTTTTAAATGTCGGAATTTTACAATGACTTGGAAATAAAGACCTCAGCACTGCATTCCATAAGTGAACAGTACGGATTTGAAACGAACTATGATATTTCAGACCACGGCCGAAAGTTGGCTTGAGAGTATACTGATGAGCATTCATAGCGAGACGAGTGTAACGGTTAAAGTTGTAAAGGGCAGAAATCTACTGGCGATTCTTATGAAGCACTGGTGGTGGAAACACCGTAGATAGAAAAAAGAATTTTGAGTGAAATCAGCATCATCTATGAGTGATATTTTTGAATCCTATCTGTCGTCGTCCTATGAGTCGCGCGGCCTAGAATTCTACCTAGCAGGTACAGGGATGTTTTAGGTGCACGTGTCAAGATGTAGGCATTGTACACCAAACTTAGCCGGATAAATGCCTTATAGAGAAAAAGTAATTCTTACATCTAAGGAAACCTAAATATTTCGCAGCATTTTTGGCGACATCGAATATGTGGACATTCTAACGTATATTGTTATTGAAACACACCCGAAGAATGGAAATTTTTGACAATTCAAGTGCCATTTATGGGTATTCAAATTAACGACAGCAGGCAGCATTGTGTTTTGGAAACATTAAATAAATTAATTGTTCCTATAACCAGATTTTATTATGAAATTATGAATTGTATCGAAATAAAATGTATGAATTCTAGTTACTTCACTGTAAAAAACTTTCAATGTGAAATTAGAAACAAATTTATGTATAAGCTTTTTTAATCACAAAACTAATACAGGTACAGACAAACAAATTTATGTAAATCAAATCAAAATTTTGTTGCTCGATATTAAAATATCTTGGGCACCTAATTACAAATCAAGGCATAGAAGTCGATCTGACAAAACCTCTGCCATTTCAGAATGTAACAGAGCCTAAAAACACCAAACAAGTTTTGTCATTCCTTCAAACGTGCTCGACGATTCATAAAAAATTTTGCTGATGCCTCCAAACCACTAAATAACCTCACGAAGAAAAATGCTTGTTGAAATTGGAGTAAAAAGGAGCTCACATTTTTTGAGCTCTTTTTCACGCATGCACTTGTTTTGGCCCAGTAGCCACCTACCTTAAAATTGGAGTACTCATCAAACAGGCTTCGTAAGTGCGATGGGTCTGTAGGAAGAGAGAGATGAGGATTCGCCTATTTCAGGGACGGGAAAGACAAATGCTGTTTCTCAGAGTCCTAAAGAGTAGGAATGATGAAATAGCTTACGCATTGGTTTTGCCAGCGAGGAGGAACACCTCTTTAGAACAAGTGGAAATAAACCACCTAGACCAGCGGATTCGGATATATTAAGATCTTCAAGTATGTTATCCTCGCTACTAAACGAGTGCGAAAGTTGATTCGTCCTTATTGACTTATTGGCATTTAACTGGAAAGATCTGAAGGATTCTTTTTTTTACTATTGGAAATACCTTCGATGTTTTTCAACATTTTGGGAAGTAGCAGTTTTAAGCAAGTTGTTAAAAATAACACAGTATTTCCTAATGATTTCGATCGGTAAATGCCTAAGTACAACACTTGATACCATCCAAACCAGATGACGTTTTGTTGTTCAGTTTTTTAATATGTCTGTGAGTTCGTCATGTGTTGTGTAGTAACTTCTTGTCTGTTCTGTTGTCAGTTCGTCTGCTATTAGATCCTCAGAAAACCTGAGTAGAATGAATGTGTCACTGCTTTAGTTATTAAGCCGCAGTAGCTCTTCAGCCACCTCAACAGATTTCGGACTCGGGAGATCGGTTTTATGGACTGACTCAAAATGGGAACCAATAAAATTCAGTTTTTTTTATTTCACTATCGACCACGTAATTGTTGTCGATTGTAGGACAGTGTTGGGGATTAATCTCTGCCTGAGAAAGGAGCCGCTCAGAAAACAGTAGCACTTTGAGTTTTGGAATTTAGACAATGCTACGAGGTTTGAAGGTCTGCTTGATTTGAGCATGTTCCTTCAGTAAGACTTCATTATTTTGTCCGCTCATTGCCTCCATTAGGCATTAGCCGCGTTCCGATATTGTTGCCCTATATTGTTGCTGTCTCTGTATGTCACAGTTTCGATAGCTGTTCCTACTTTTCATCGTCAATACTGACGACTCCATCGCCTCTCGTACTACAGAATTGAGATTCCCGATGTAGAAGTCACGGTTCCTACTGTTAGGAACTTCAGAAGAAGACCGCTGTCTATTATATGTCATCGCAGCACAACGAACAAACTTATTCCAATTGGTGTGCCTTAAATTAAATTTAGAAACCTCGTGCTCTTTTGCGAAGGCAAACATGGGGTCGTCAGCCAAAGATGTTGAATTATCCGAAGGGCGACCTGGTGTAAATGGGTTGTAGAATATAAATTTATACTCAACTTAGTTTTCATCAATAAAGCACCTTTTGTGTTGGCACGGGAATTCAACTAAGTCGGGTGCCTCGCGTTTAAACCATTTTTCGATTTCGTATGTAAATTTATTAGCAGATGCACGTGGTATATATACCGATATTAGATAAAGACGGCTATTATTTATCGAAGGTAGGGAGACGATAAAGACGGAAAGCTTATAATTTCATCAATTTTAACTGGAGAGAATTTTAGCGGCTTACGAATGAGGGTTGCCGTACCTCCGCTTGTGTTCGTTCGCATGGGATTGTAATCCTTGTAATTCCAGGAAATGTCTGGCATTAAGATTGGTTTCGCTTAAAAAAAGCACGGTAATCTGTCACAAAACAAAGCAATTCTCCTCGTCTGACCATTGTCTGAATTGACATTAAGAGCAGTTATCTTGATAAAGCTTTCATATCTCTGGCAATATTGCTTACTTGGCTGTGCAAACTTTCGGTTGCAGAACGCGAAACTGTATGCGAGCCAGTAGTGTTTCCGGCAACGCTAGCATACGAGACACCCTTCTTAACTGTGTTTTCATTCATGGCAATCTTCTGGGCTGATCATTCTTTTGCCATTTTTTTATTTTCTTGTGTGCATTTTTATAAACGGGACATCCTCCAAATGAGGCAGAATAACTAACCTTTGTTGGTTGGCTCGTGCAGTTCTTGGCACTACACATCATGCTGCAATTCGAAGCAGCATGGCCAAATCTTTGACACCTACGACATTGAAGGACATCGCTTCTTCCAATTGTTTTAAAGGAAACAGTGTGTCCCGAACTGTGCCGTATTTCCCAGAGTTTCTGAACATTACTTTTCGGGGATAGCTGTACCGCTATAAGAGGTAGAGGGTTCTATTTTGCGCTTTGGAACGTGCCGTGATGTACCTGTATGTTCCCTTGAATTTCAGATTTTCGATATTAAGACTTTGAAGTTTATCGAGAACTTTTTTTGGGCTTAAGCTTGCGCTGAGGCCTTTTAATAAAAAAGTTTTTAGTTTATCTTCTCTATTTGTATATGCGAAGAACTCTGATTTTGTTTCTTTGAGAATTTCTTTAACTACCATATGATCATTTTTATTATTTAATTGAATAGGAAAATTATTACTACCTATGTAATAGGAAGTTACCTCGTCCAAGTTTTTGGTCCAATAGCTTGCTGATTTCACGACTGTCTTCTTTGTATATTTATTTCATTGGAGGCGGTTTGTTTTTTGGCACCACTGTATTCGCCGTTTTATTTTGTGTGCCAATAACGTTGTTGTTGTTTCCCGTTGTTCTTATTGCTCTCTCTTGGTTTTTTATTCCTTACTGTCTTCACAAGTATGCTGTTTGAGTCGAGGAGTGCTTGTTAATTGTGTCACTTGTTTAATTGTGTTCTGTTTTTTTGCTCGTTTGGATATCATGTTGGTGTATAAGCCGTTTGTGTCGCTAAAAACATTTTAGTTTTTTTTTAGCTCTGCGATTTCTTTCGTGTGTTGACTTATTATCAATAGATCATTTTCATATTCTTTACGGCGATAATTTTTTTTTTTAGTTTTTTTTCTATGATTTTTTTTTTTAATTTGATTTTAAATACAATGTATTGTATATGTTTACTTTTTGAATTTTTGTCCTATCACTGTTCACTGTTTTTTTTTTTTTTTTTTTTTGTCGATGTTATCGCGCGACTTCGGTATTACTCCATCACATGAAATATGGTGGAGGGATCCACACTGGCCTTAGTGTGAGAGGGATCAATGCCCTGCTTCAAATTTTGTTTCTAAAAACAACAAAGAGAGAAGTGCAAGTACAGCCGAAGGTATTTTTTTCTAATATTGATAATATTACCAACTTAGACACACTTCTGTACAATGTCTCTAGTTGCTCTAGATGTATACGAATCGTTGCTTATATTTATCGTTTTAAAGCAAAATGTTGGTTGGTATATTGTACTCAAAGCTTAAAAGCTTTGGCTACGCAATAGCGTACTATGCTTATTAAAACATCCCAGTGTTCGTTGTTTATTACTAAAATCGAGTGTCTCCAAAAGAAAAAAATTTGCCTTAAAGAAATAAACTTATGTCTTTAAAAATAAAATTATTTAAAAATTTTAAAATAACGAAAAACATCCCATAGTTTTGTGCAAATAATATCCGATATATAATCTCAGAGTCCTATACACCCACAAATATTATCTACATGCTGGAGTGACAATAACGTTTTCGCTTATAAAACAAAACTTTTAAATTCTCGGTTCGCGAAATCTTATCCGCAAGATAGTTCACGATTGTGTTGTGTGTTTTCGGCAGCGTGTGACAACCTCCACCCAGCTAATGGGCTGGAACCGAATTAGGTTTTCCAGACCCTTTAGTAAGGTTGGTTGAGATCATGCCAGCCCTATAACATTGAGACTTTGTCGCGGTAGAAATCCGAAACTCGTTAAAGCATACATAGCCCTGTTCGTCTGTTTTGTGGCGAAAGGCATCCATCTGGAGTTGGTCGGTGACTTATCGTCGGACGCCTTTTTGTCAGATCTCAACCGTTTTGTGTCGCGTCGAGGAAAACTACAAGAAATTTGGAGCGACAACGGCACCAACTTTCATGGTGCAAAACGTGTGCTTGCAAAATGGTCAATCTCCTATTCATCTTTCAAAAGATGGTATAATTTGGAAATTTATACCCCCTTCCGCACCCCACTTCAGAGACTTGTGGGAGGCGGATGTAAAGTGCGTTAAGATGCACCTAAAATGCGTCATAAAATGGGGAGAATAAGCTAACGTACGAGGAGATATACACTCTTCTTTCAAAAATTGAAGGACTGTTAAATTCGCACCCAATGTAGCAAACTGCAGATGAGGAACCATGCGCCTTAACTCCATCCCATTTTATGATTGGTGCACCATACACTTCAGTTCCTCAACCAGATAAATTCAAATTTTTTAATTGAAATTAATTGCTATACTTCTTCAAGACTTCTGGAAACGGTGGCATCAGGGGTACTTAAAATCCCTCCGGCATCGACCTAAGTGGCAGAACTCTCAACCCAATCTGAAGGTGGACGACGTTGTCGTCATCAAGGAACCAAACTTACCACCGGCTAAATGGACTCTTGGATGAATCGTGGAAGAAGAGACTGTAACGTCAGAGTTGTCACCACCCATACCAATTTTGGCAATTACGTGCGACCCATTGCCAAAATTGCACTTCCAATTGCTGAAAGACCGGAGCTTTTCAGCAGGGACTAAATGTTCTGAAACGCATTGTAACATTGCTTCTTCCTTTGCCGTTGTTTTCACCACAGCAAGTACATTGAAGAGAGCAGCGGCAAAAGGCGAAGCAAGTGCTTTGGGAAAAAATAATTTTTCCTTCTTTCTCTTTTGCTGTTGATCGTGAACCCGAACAGACGTCTTCCAAGCTGAGATGAATTATTAACATTTTGTTTTGCACAATAAAATTTCTTTTAAAACGTGGTATGTCATTTGTGTTCTTTATTAAACAAATCAACCCTATCGTATCAAAACCAACTTGAATTGAACGTTCCGAAAGGTAGTTCCTAATCCATTGAATAAGAGAGTCGTCAATCCCAAATGCACGCGTTTTCGACAAAGGAGCCTGATGCCAAACTTTGTCAAAAGCCTAAGAAATATCAAGTGCACCTACCTTGCTTCCGCCAGATTGTTGTAGACTGTGGTTTTGCTTTTTGATAAGGCATGCTATCAAAGCATCAGGAGACTTGTTGCTACGGAAACCGTACTGCCGGTTATTGATAAGTTTTCATGTTTCCCGATATTTCATGAACTGACAGTTTATCAGCGTTTCCACAACCTTGGAAATAAGGAACGTAAGTCCAATGGGTATGTAAAGTAAGAGAGAAAAAGATTCCCCTTTTTTAATGACGGGTTTGACAAATGCTCTTTTCCATCTGCTCGGAAAAAGTCCCAAAGAGTAGAATAAAACTTACGCAATGGTTTTGGTGGCCGCAAAGATTATCACATTGGCTTTGTCTAAAGAGCTGACAGCTGCAATGTTGTTGTAAATAGACGTTGGGTTGGAGGATGAGACAGCAAAAGCTTTTACTACTTTTGGGACGTTGTGATATTTTTTGCCTCAGCTTTTGGTCGTATTGGCACTTCACACGTTTATTGAAGGCGTTGTAGTCATTCCTGTCTTGTTCCTGGGTCGTTCTTGTAGGACCGAAAAGATATTTCTCGAAGCTTGACAGCCTTTTTACAGCTCGAATCGTACCATGCCTCTTCTTTTGGTTTGATACTCTTTAGCCGATGAGGGATAAAGCATCTCATTCCAAAGAGAATTGCGTCTGTAATCGTTATCGAGGAAATTCGCTAACCTGTTAAGTTCGGTTCAATTGGGTTTCTCGTATAAACATACGGTTCTTTTAGGAATCTTTTCTTCAACTGTGTAACCGGTGTACGAGAAATTAGCTGATATGACGCAATGGTCCGACAAAGGTGTACTTTTCATAGTGAAAAGTTAAAAGAAAGTTTAAGATTTTGGCGGTATGACTATCAACATCCGGTATTAGCGTGGGCTCATTTGCAAGCATACCATTCTTCAGGTGTTGTATGTCCAGAATGTCGAAGCCACACAGAATTGTGTGTATTGAAATCGCCCGTAATCACGATTTCAGCATGAAGATACAGGCATACAATTTTTTATATTAAATTATATTAAACTCGTTAAAAGTTGAATTGCTATACAGTTTGTGAGTTCAGGAAACAAAGCAGTAGTGGATAACTTGCTTTAATCACGTGAAATTAAATTCCGGATTTGAACGGGGATCAGACTTCGGTAGATTTTTGTAAGTTGCGTTGCTATGATGGTAAATGGCGATACCGCAGTGAGAGACAAAGAATGGTATTAGTTTGTAGCCAGGTGGTTTCGGACGTTAGTGATCTAAGAAGTGTGGGTGGGTCTGTAATAAAAACGTGGGCGTATGCAGAAAGGTGATTGCTTTTTAGCCTGCGCTTATTTGCTACATCCACTTTAAACTTCTGAGTAAAAACCAAACACAAAAAACATAAACGCCGACGACACTAATCAAGGCTGTGAAGTGAAAATTCTGATGTTGGTTTACACGAATCACATTGCTGAAGGTGTTATGCTCTTAAAACAATAGGAAACAGTGCACCAACAAAATCCACACTCACAACCTGCTATCCGTCAGTTGTTACATACACTCAGTCATTGCCCGTGCCGTATAAATATAGTAACGGACTGAGTACAAGGTCAGTACTTCGACCAGTAGCGGGAGAGATGGAATACCCTTACGTGATATTTTCTGTTTGCTCCGCATACTGCAGTAATTGTTTTGTTTTTTGTTTTTTTTTAAATTGAAATAACCAAAAAACATTTTCCGGTATCGATTTCGTATCCGTTCCATAGACAGAAGATATTCCTGTTCCAACTTTTCGTGATTTGTCAACAAATTTTTCAAACTGCAAATTTAGTGTCTTCGAAAATGGACTAGTTAGCACTAGTGACAAAAAAAAAAATGATTTTGAACCAACATTATCGAACCCCTACTTTTAATTCAATCCCCTTTAATCTTTATCGCTAAATTAAATTTAAATTTTACACACCTTTCAAGTTCGTGTTGACATTACTTTATTATTTTTCTGTTCAATTGAGTTAAGATTCTGGCTCAAGGTATTTAATTCATAAGGAATCAATTTGTTGACTACTTAACTACTGACTACATCGCTGCGATGCTGTGCAAAAAGTTTCCGTATTCGGCACCTTTGTGCCTCGCATTAACATGAGACAAGTAAATAGATAAGAGATGAGCGTTCATAAGGGGCTACTCCGCCACTTCCAAGCGAAAATAATTACGAAAGCTTTGATTCCGATGTTGAATATATTGAGCAAAAGGTAAAAGAAGCTGCTCTTGTAGAGCCAAATACTATATACTCGTTCTGTTTCTGTGGAAAGATAAACGCATTCATTACTTTATTGAACCGTTGCCGTTAGGTTGATGGCAGACCAGGTATTATAGAACTCGTGTTTCATTTGTTTATCGACGCAAAGTTTTTTCTGTTGTTGTCGTCTCTTAATTTACTAGAAACTACACTGTTTGCTTTTGCCCAGTGTACGGACATTCTAACTTCCTTCCTGTTGTTTATTTAACCGTTGGAGAGAACTGTTCTGTTCAAATGACGAATTTATACTGCGTTCGTCCGTATAAGTCTAATTGGAAAGCGATTGGTCAAATTGAAATGCGTGCTTACTATGTTCTTTTTATACTATACTATACTCTTTTTATATACTGTTCGAAACGAGAATGCATCAGACCAATATTTATATCAACACTTTCGATAAAGGGTTTCAAGCACATTAACATTTGCCTACGTTTTGATAATAGGGTTGCTAGATTGAGTGAACGTGTGTGGCCGTGTTTTAAGTGGCAGTGTATTGGCTGGCAAATCGGAAGGTTCGGGACTCAAATAACTTTGGAGGCAGTTCACCATTCACACCCCCAGCCAGATAAATATGATTTGAAATTTAGGATTGCGGCAAACACCGAAACGTACTATTATTTTATCATTTATTTCCTTATTCAAATCATGTAATATGCTATAATATACAATAGCAAAAATCAAGTATATCATGGCAAAGCCGTCTGCAGATTAACTATAGTATTAAAATAAATTATATAAATACATTCCTTGTGCCTATGTTTCTTATACATTATTTATTTTGAATTCAGAATTTTTCGCTGAGAATCTGTTTCAGACCGGGCAGACATTTTTCCAAGAAAATGAAAGACATATTCTCTTTCTCTCCGGGTATACAGACTGCATAGGGAAGAACCTCTCTATGTAGCATATAATTCAATTGTAAAAGTTCAGCACGAAGTCTTACCATCATCTAGATATGCTTCACACTGTTCTCATCTCTGAAGTAGAAACGTACTATGCAGGCAATGTTTAAGTATACATATACTGGAAGCGATTGTATCTGAAGCAAATCAGGAAGCATGAGTCTTTTAGAAGTGACTGAAGACAATAGATGGCCTGTTGCCCTTTTTTGCAATATGATAGATATACCAACATGCAATGCTGTTAATTAATATTTTTAATTGAACTTTATCAATCGCTATGATTTTAGTATACGAACGCGGTTGCTGTTATAAAAAGTATCTGAAATACAAATCTTTTGTCAACATCATGTACTAAGTAGTCTGATCATACTCAATAAGCACTGGAATCAACTCACATCAAACCAGTTCCATTGATTCATCAGCCGATTACCAAAAATAGGGTCAGTTTTCTTGTGTCCGTCACTAAAAAAAACTCTAATAATCACGCTACACGATATGAGAAAGTTTTAGATATGTATGTTCGAAACACTATTTTAAAATTTTGTTAAAAAGGTTCCCGTGTTGACCGCCGCCGAGTGCACTCGTAAATTTTTCTCCTTTGTTGTAAAAAAAAACATCGCGCACGAGTGTGAGCGCGCACTTAGTCATTGTCGTTGTTGTATTTATCATACTGCAAGGACAATGATTGACTTTATGTAATAACTGATGGATAACGGATTGTGAATAAGAAATTTGTGGGACACCGGTTCTTACCTTGATAATACACATCTAGTCTTTTATCAGCTAATTTCTCCTACACCCACCACACAGTTAGAGAAAAGATCCTTCAAAGAACAGCTTTTCAAAAACGATGGGAATGCCGTTGCTGATATATATATATTATTTTTTAATTAGCGCGCACTCCAGGGATTTGAGTTCCCTTTAAATGTTTTTACACAGCACAAGCGAATGAAATTTACGGTGGAAGAAAAGAGAGGTATCGATGTTTATTGTTTTTAAATGTTTGTAAGCTCGTCAGGGCATTCCATAAGAGAGTTGTGCGGCTTAGGAACAAATCACGATATCTTAAAGTTCGTCCAAAAGTGGGCTTGACGGTATACTGATGAGCATTCATAGCGAGACGAGTGTTACGGTTGAAGGCTTAAAGGGGCGGAATACAACTTTTGATTAATGGATCGCTGGTGGTGGAATTAGCGATGTTCAAGGGCATCAATTAATTGACTTATGTTAGTATCCCATATAAGTTTTATCGGACGGTTTTGAGTCCTATCTAGCAGAGATGTTTTAAAAACACCTGACCGTATGTGAATTATTACTTACATCGCTTGACGAAACATAGACATTTCGCAGCATTTTTGTTAATATGGGAATTTGATGAGCTTAACATACACTGCCGTTCCCGTTCTACAGCCGAAAAGCAGTCACGTGAGTCCAGGAACGCATATGAAAAGTAGAGAGTATTGTCATCAGCAAAGGAATATATTGGATTAAAAGAAGCAGACAAGAGATCATTAATGAAAATTAAAAAGAGTGTCGGAGACAGAACGGAGTCCTGGGGCACACCGGCATTTTTCTTTGTGAATATCAAACTTAAAACAATCTAAGACAACTTGAATTGAATGCTTAGAAAGATAATTTCTAATTCATTGAAGAACAGATTCATGGATCCCAAGTGCACGCCTATTCGACAAAAAAGTCTAATGCCAAATGCCTTGGGTATATTAAGTGCAATTCTCTTATTTTCATTAGATTGATGTACTCTTTTGTTTCACTTTTTGGTGAGAAATGCTTTGAATTCGCTATTAGACCTGTTGCTACGAAAAACGTAATGCCATAATTTAGAAATTTTTCATTTAATTATCAAGATCTGTCAGCTCTTTGGACAAGGCTAATCTGCCTGCTGCACATTTTGACGCCAGTTCCACACGTCCAGATTGTGCTT